>JADRCD010235880.1:0-12437 GCA_019843815.1 Montemys delectorum
ACACACACATATATGTATATATAATCTCCTTCCCTGATATAGCTTTTATGAATAGGAAACAAACCAAAAAAACCAATTAATCTAATTAAATTTCATTCATACCTTCACTCATTGTTGGACAATAACTTGATATTTAAACCATTTTCAAATCAGTTTAAAAGCCTAATTTGCACTGTAGTGAAGTGTACTGTGTGAGTCCTGGGTGCCAAGCACTGGCTTGATTATCATTAAATGGTTGATATTCAAGTGAGATCTTGAGAGGTCACTATTTATCGTCCATGTATAAATTATAGTAAAATAACTCATTTCTTTTCTGCTCTATGCTACGCACTTAGCCCTTAAGTCCTTGGGATTGATTCCCTTCATAATGAGTCTTTACAGAGCTACAGACATAGGTAATGTATACTGCCTTCTGAACCTGGAGATATTGTTAAAGACATATACTACTGTCAACAAAAATGCTACATGTTCATTTCAAAAAAAACTCATTCTTTATATAAAACTGGGAAGTGTTGATAAAGGAAACACAAATACTGTAAATCTAGAATCTAGATGTGATGAGTGGTAATATGTTCATAGAAGTTTTATCACTATCTTCATGAACATGCAGAATAATATTATTTGCATAATTGATGAGGCTTAGAACTTTATATATTATACAGTACTAAATATAGTTCTTCTGACAACACTTTTAATAATTAATGACACTGAAAGAATAATATAAAACACTGAAGTGTTAAATATAGTAAAACAAATTTATGTATGGAAATGTTAGTATGAATTTTGGAAAGATTTCATAAGATAATTAGTGTTTGAGATTTCCTGGGAAGATGGTTAGGATTTGGATTGGGAAGGTCCATAACTAAATTGCACTGAGAGTGAGACTTAATAGACAATTTAGTTTGATTCTGTGTTCTTTTCTCTCACCTTCACTGTAGATGTTATTGTTTTTGTTTTTAATTTTTGCTTTACTGTACAGAATTTGAATTTGGAAAGACTAATGTTTCCAAAAGACAGAGGGAATATGGAGATGGGCACTGGCTTTTCAACGCTATTTGCAGGATGCCGTTAAACCTGGACAGGGTTCTTAATGGCTTCAGGAATAAGAGTGATGTATGGATGTATGGAACTGGTGTAGAGAGCTGTTCAAAAGATATGGATGAGGCAGTGATGAAAGACACACTGTAAACAGCATTATAAATCATAGCGAGATCAGGTTCACAATTTCTCTTTCCTATTTAAGTCAAAAGAACAAGAAAGAACATTTTTGGTGTTTCCAATTTATTGTGATTGTAAAAAGATCAGATAGTATTTTCAGCCACCTTATCAACATTTAATTGATAACTCATCTCAATACATTTATTAATAGTGTTCCTACTTTCAGTAATCACTAAGTAAATTAACATAAGTCACTTGAGATTAACACTTCTATCACATTGTCACTCTGAATAACTGGACCATAATATAGGAACATTGAATAACTGATTCTGTGAATGTATTTTCAGTAAAATTTTAAAAACTTAGATGAGAAAAGCTTTTGCATCATATCAATAGCAAATATTATTTTTATATGTGAAAACAGGCCACTGAAATGTTGTACACAATTATGACTTCTTGAATATAATACATCCAACAGCAAGTCAGAATACTTCTCTATAACCAATGACCTTGAACTTCTTGCCTCCAGGTTTCCAGCTAATTAGCTTTCAACTAATACTGCTATAACTGATTTAAGCCTCCACACTAAAAATAGCTAAAGGATCACTCTCCCACCATTTAAAAAGCATGCAATTTGCATTAAAATTCTTCCAATTATATGAAAAACTAAAATGAATGCAGTAGATGGAAAAATAACGATAAAAAGGCAGTTTATAAATTACCTTTTCATTGAATAAATGAATGATCAATTTGTGCTATCTCATTATGAATAAGATTTAACAGAAAGATGCTAGGAAATTAAGATGACTAGCCCCAGAGGTAAATATATTTCAATAGTACTTAAAATTCTCTAGGAATATTGTGCTAAAACTGCACCTGACACTCTGACAGACTATAACAATAAATAAATCAAAACATTCTGACTGCACAAAAATATCATCTTAATTTTTTAATTTTTAAATTTTGAATAGCATAGCATTAGTATCATTATTAGCAGGTGGCAGTGTTATTCTCTTTGATGGGGAGCATGGGCAAAGCCATTATTTAGGCACTACAGTAATTTTTAAATTTTATTTGTCAGTAGAATCAGTTGGGGCTCTTGTTAGAAGTCAGGTTCCTCGGTTCCAATACCTCCAATTCTAATTCCGTGTTCTGGTGAAATTCTGAACTAACTGTAAGTGGTATCTCCATTGACCAGTCTGATAAGGTGTGATTAGTTGAAGAATGATTTCTCTGAACCATTGATCACTCAGAAGACTCAGTCTTTTAGTCAGTAAAAGCCCTGAAGGACTGCCATTTGATAGGTTCACTTAATTATAGCTTCTAATCCCTCTTGCAATGGTTGTCTTCCACCTGGATCAAATCCCCATCAAATCTGCCTAACTTCAGAAATAATTACATTGGCTTACTCCAAACATATTCACAGGAGAGAGTGGTCTAAAATTCCTTTATTATGTCTTCATTGGCTCCAATAACCATAGTGCTCCTGCCTTTCTTCCTTTTCTAGATCATGTGACAGACTAAGTAGCATGAGAGTCAAGGATATCAAGAATATTACTGTTTCATGCTTCTTAAACTTCTTCAATATTGGTGAATATTGTTTTTTATATTATTTTTGCTTCTGCACACCTCCATTTGTATAAGTGAATTGGGAATAAAGTGGTAGCAAGGCAAGGTATTATTAAAATCATTTTAAAACTATAAAATAATTTAAAATGTGTTTCAGCATGTATTAGGTTCATACTAAGACCCATAGTACAAATGAATTTGTCATTTTTGACTGCAGTTGATTGCTGGTATTTTGGAAGGTGCCTTTGTGTTCTTTTTGTGTATTTTTATCAAGTTTCTAGGAAGATATAGAAGAGCCTCTTTTAATTAATAATATATCCTAATTTTAGATTGTTCTGTTTTATGTTTGCTTTTCATAAAAGAGAGTCTTGTTTGTAGCTCAGACTAACCTAGAGTTCATGATCCTTCCTGGCCCAGCCCTCCCTACCAAAACCTCCTGCTCCAGACATTGCCATAATGCCTGGCTGATTAATATATTTTAATATCTAATATTTATGTGTCAATGTTCATAAATTATGGGTATACATCTGTATATGTATATTCACTCACATACCCATATCTGTTTCTTTCTTAATAAACATACATACACATACTTAGACATGTAAGTCCATCAAATCTAGTGAGGTCAATTTGGGCTCAGAATGTTGATGCTGGGTAGATTTGTTCAGTTCATCTAAGCATTTAGCCAAATGCCAATTTCAACAATGTAGCAGGTGATGAGGTAGCTAAGAGGAAAAGTAAGTTGTGTTGATATTGTTAGTGGTCACAACATCACTGATCATTACATAACACATTCTCCCCAAATCAAAAAATTAATTATTATTGCTCACTCATCTGAAAAGTAAGAAAATATCAAAGTGTCTTCATTGTATTTGATACCACACTGTATTTATTTTGAAGGATACAGGTCTCCTAAAAGCCTTGGAAATACAACTTCGTAAATGAAAAATATTTAATCCAGGGTATTTTGCCTAGTTAAGTTTTTTATTTTGTACAGAACAACAAAGACAGATTGTTTCCTACCAGAATGTAAGTGATGGGTTGAAGGCAGAATTCTAATAACTTTTTCAACAAATGTTGGCACCTGTGTCTCTTCTATCCCTTGTGGGGTGAGGTGGTAGAAGAGCTCATTATATTCAGAATTGCTATGACAGATCCCTGTGCCTCCAAAGCAGCAGCTATCCTGCCAGTACACAGTAACTAATAGATAATGATCGGACATATTCACACCTCAAAGATGAGGTGGCAAAGTTTTTGAATTTCCTTCCAGAGTTCAGCACAATGAGAATCCCTGTGGAGATGCATAGATTGAGGATCCTTCACTGCAGTGCCAAGTGTTGACAGAGGGCTCTGTTTCAATAAGTTCTGTACAGGAAATCACAGCTTTAGTGTACCCAAACTGGTTAGTTTTTCTCAGGTATGCACAGTATGATTACGGCTGTCAGCCTGTGTAGCTGTCAGCTTGGATGTGATCTAAAAGCCACAGAATGCTTCTTACTTCAGGCACTAATACTGTTCCTTGCAGCTGAACGTATGATGGGAATTTCTTCAAAATCTGTGAGACAAACTCAGCTTTAAAAACAGCTAAGAACATGATGTTAGTCAGACTGAATACAAAAGGAGCAAATCTTTTTTTTTTTTGTTTTGTTTTGTTTTGTTTCTGCTTTTGGCTTTGGATTGGTTTGGTTTGGTTTGGTTTTTGTATCTTTATTGGGATTTTCCCTGTCATACAGAGGAAAAGTCATTTTTTTTAGATGTATGTGGCCTCGTTCATATTAGTTAGTAAATGCAGATCATTTTGTGAATCTTCTAGTGGTTCATTGAAGTTGGATGTCAAGTGCTTGCAAGATACTGTTCTTTTGAAGAAAAGTAACTGGGGAGTGTGTGTGTGTGTGTGTGTGTGTGTGTGTGTGTGTGTGTGTAGGCATTCACAGACATGGTACTCATGTGGAGATTGAAGGACAAGTCTATGTCTAAGGAGTCAGTCATTCCTGCTATTATAAAGTCTGAATGAACCTTAGATTTCCTAAACCTGTACACAACTGTCTCTACCCACTGTGCAATCTTACCTTCACTGGAGTTTAAATTTTTGTCATGGAAAATGTCAAGTCTATTAATGTTTTTTGTTCTTGTTCAAAACAGTGTTTTCTTGGGGAGGCTTTGTTTGGCTTTTCCAAGTGGACATCTAAAGTCCATGGAATAAGATGCGATCAGATGGGACCAGTCCATCTGCCCAGTTTCACCCCAAGTCTTTTTGCTTAGGTCAGAGAGCCATGGCAACTAAGCCTTTCCTTGCTTACTGAGTGAGTCAGCTCTCAGTTGAGCAACAAGGAAGTCCTTGGTGTTTCTAAAGGTCTTGTCCCTAGGCATTTAGTTAAAGGACAGGGTCATAGTGACCTGTGATCCCAAGATACAGCCTTTGGATTTTTAAAAATAATTACTCCCCTTCTAATCCCTCCATTTTCCCCCATAATTGTCCCTATTTAATTTCATCATTCTAGAAACAGCTGTTTTCCTGATCCCCTTGTTGAAGTAAACAGAACTGCCCCAGGCCACATTACACTTTAAAAATATTTTCAAGTATATTGCAAACAAGATTTTATCCCCCTCAGTAGATGTTTGATGAAGACTTACAAAGAGTTTCCCCAGCACACTTACACAGCCGACATTTTTCAGCAATCTTAAATAAACAGATTATAAAAATGTAATCAGTTAAGATAAGCCTGATGTGTCTTCACAATCAATCATGTGATTCAAAGAGTAGGCTTCAGTTTTTTCTTGCTGGGATTTACATTTTCTAAATGTGGGTTGGTTTGTTTCTGGTTCTTGGAAAGAAGGATGTAGGAATAAGTTGAGATTTTTTTTTTTTAGTTGTTGTTGTTTTTCTAGATCCCTTCCCCTTAATTGTCTATGTGAATAACAGCCAGCAGACTCACAACCTGTGTACTGTGAGAGCTGTGTGCTCTCAAAGCTGCTTTGCCTCTTCTTTCTGTATGTTATTGTGTTACTGTGTGAGTAGGCATTAAAGAGCTTTGGGGTTTTGACCCAACTGGAATCTTTGATTTAAATGCCTCTTGAGGACCAACGCCTTCCCAGAGTCAGAAGTCTTGCTTCTTGAAAATGGCAGGAACATAATGCTTTAGACCCAGGGATACTCCTCTTAGTACCTACTACTGAGATCATTGGTGTGTCTTCAGACAGGGATGGAGAGGGACAAAGAGGACTCCATAATGGCCGGTCCCTTGGATTTTACAAAAGTAGTCCTAGGTTCCACCCCAATTTATCATTTAAAAAACATGTATCACTTACAATTATGCCATAATTAAGTTTCTTTTTTAAAAAGGAAAAAAAAGTAAACTAAGGCCATGGGATTTCACTGATGTCCTCTGCACCACTTCTGAGATCTTTGTCTATGGCTGTTTGTAGTAGGGTTCAATAAATACAGGCATATTACAGAGAAGGGGTGTTCTAATTGTTTTAATCAATTCTCTTCTTTTTGACCCAGTTATAAATGTTTATAAGTGAAATTAATCTTGTTTGCAGTTCTGGTTCTCAGTTTGAGACTTAGAGGTCCTTTGGGTTCCCTGTCCCCTGGGGAATGGCAGAGATTGCTGGGATAAAAAGATGAGGAGATTTGAAATTGACCTTCTAGAACTAAGACATGGACAGACTGAGCTTGCCATATACTCACACGGAGAGTGGAGGTGTTAGAGTAGATCACTCGCCAAAGCCCCAAAGAACAAGGGAAGCAGAATTCATATTCAAAAAGATGATCTTTGCAGCCTCTGTAGAGATGATCAAAGCTTTAGACATTGGCCACATGTGCAAATAATCACATGCTCCTCAGAGAATAGATATGTTTGGATGAGATATCTTATATATCTACATCTATAGCTGCCATTGTATGAAGTACGGGGCATAGATTTCATAGAGTACATACATTTTCCTGGTCTATGATTAGAGTGGAAAATGATGAGAGAGGAGGAGTACTTCCAAACAGGAAATTGAGGTGAATATGTTGAAGAAAAGCTACTTCTTCAGAGGTTAGAAAGCAAAACCAAGACTCTGAATGAACAGGATGAACATTCAGCAGTCATGGCCAAAAATGGTTCATCGAAGCTGGGACAAGGAAAATTATTTTGATGATGCTCTGTGATTTCCTTGGTAACCTGGACCTCTTATCATCCGTGTCAAGTGCTTTGGCAGCTGCCCTGCACTTCTGGGGAGGAAGAAGATATAGAGAATAAATGCTACACTCAAAAAGTGAAAAATAGTAGAATTTGCATGGTAAAATTTAAACTGTATATATATTTCTAGTTTATTATGTTTTATGTATAATCTGAGTTAAGTTCCTCTTCCCTTTTCACTCTTAACCAACCTCATTCTAGTCTATAAAATAATTATTTTTATTATGATTGTAACCATTTTAATGAAACCATTATATCAGTCATTTGAATACATTAAGAATTTTAAGCCACTTCCCATTATCTAACTAAGAAATTACAGATGTAGAATTCAGGCAAGCAAATGAACTCTGCTCAAAACATTTGATGGTATTCCTGGGGTAAATATTAGTTCATGTGTGCATGTGTGTAGATGCCAGAGAAATATATCAGGCAACCTCCACTACTGTCCACATTATTGCCTGAAACATGGTCTCTTCTTTTTTTTTTTAAAGATTTATTTATTTATTATATGTAAGTACAGTGTAGCTGTCTTCAGACACTCCAGAAGAAGGTGTCTGATCTTGTTAAGGATGGTTGTGAGACACCATGTGGTTGCTGGGATTTGAACTCAGGACCTTTGGAAGAGCAGTCGGTGCTCTTAACCACTGAGCCGTCTCTCCAGCCCCGACATGGTCTCTTCTTACCTGAACTTTATTGTGTAGGCTAGGCTGGCTGACCAGCAGGCTACTGGGATTGTCTGCCCCTGCCCTGTAATGCTAGGATTCCAGGCTTGGGAACTTTTACATGAGTGCTGGGACTTAGTCTCAGGTTGTGGTGTCTACAGAGAAAGCACTCTTGCCCAATAACTTCAGCCCTTGCTTTTGAGGACTTAAAGGTAGTCTTTGAGATTTTTATACTCATTGTTCATATTATTACAATTTTGCTTGGAGCACCAACATTGTGAGCCTTGCTGGATTTCAGAATCATACAGGAGGATTATTTCTTAGAATGTGGGTATAGAAATATAGATCACAGGCAGTAATTTGTACATGTTTCAACTGGGAGATTTGTAGCTGTAGCTCCTGTCAGTGGGATGGTATTTGTTTTTAAGAAGGTTCTATATCATATTGATTAATTCTTCCTTCTATACTCCAAGGACATTGGCCTCCTTTTTGTATTTGGAGTCAGAGTTAAACTTTCAGTACTAAATCCATCTCTGCTTCCTGTTGTTGGAGGAAACTTTCAACATAAACAGCAGCTTTATATATAACAAATTACATTTTGTGCTTTGGAGTTCTGGAGACTTCCATTTTTTTTTTTTTAACTTTAGCAGTTTTTAATGAAAGCCGTGCATGAGAAGTCTCTACTCCTGCATCTTCTCGATCATTTCGTCCTTATATTTGCCCTTCTCCTTTCCTACTTGTCGGGACTTGGCTTTCCTCTCCAGAATCTTCTTGCGGTCCTTGTTCAGCTTTAGCCTGGTGATAACCACCTTGCTGGGGTGGATGCCCACATAGACCGTTGTGCCATTAGCCTTCTCTCGCTGGACTCGCTCAATGTAGATGACGTATTTCTTCCTGTACACTTGGACCACCTTGCCAATCTGCTGGCCTTTGTAGTGTCTTCGAACAACCTGAACTTCGTCACCCTTTCGAATGGGCATAGACCGAACATTATACTTCTGTCTCAGCTCTTTGGAAAGACGGGAAGACATGATCTTCCTCCGAATGTGAGAAGGTGCATTGAAATGCCATTTGCGGTTCTTGCTTCCGTCAGAAGTCACGAAGGGATTGAACTGCATTTTGGCGGCTGCGATCCCCGATGGCTGCCAACTCTTAATTCTTCCCCCTACAGGAGGTGCCATTGGACCCCAAGGGTGAGAAAAGCCTGCTGTTTGCATGGTTTCCATTCTTCACAGAGTATATCATTTCCGGTGTCTCTATGATTCTTTGTTCCTGACACCCTCTTTGAGTCAGAAGACTCTGCCATGTGAACACTGTCATCTCTCCATTTGTCATAGCCATGTGACCAAACTACTGAATTAAAAACAGTTTAGAATATAGTAATGAGTGTGCCTAGCAAAGTAGAAAGGGGTCCTGGATGTGACATGTCATTTTGAAGGTAAAATGGCCTACTGTTGTCAAGGTTTTCACTTTTGAAATGTTTATTTTATTGTTTTTAATAGTGTGTATTTGTGCATGTGCATATGCGTGTATGTGTCTACGTGTCTACGCACACTTGCCTGCCTTGTATGCACAGATGCTCAGGGAGGAGAGAAAAGGGTGCTGGATCATCATGAGTTGGATCTAAGGTGGTTGTGATGCACTGGGAGGTTGGGTACTGGGAATAGAATTCAGGCCCTCTGTAAAAAAGAGTGAGATTAAGCACTGAGCTACCTTTCCAGCCTGTTTTCATTTTAAAGTTGAAAAAGAAGTGACGTTTGGCTGTCAGAAATAACATTTTAGATAGTTCATGTTTCTACCCTTGTAATGTTTCTGGTTTAGTTATGAACTCAATGGATTTAAAGACTCTAAACAAATTGGTATAGAATTTATAGGGAAAGATTATTTTACTCATTGATATTCATTTATACTCTTAGAAGTAATTATATTAAATTTAAAAAAGAGATTCTATAAGCAAAATCACATTTTTCCTCATTTTCATATATTCTCTGAAGCATGGTATATTAAATTTGATGAGGATACTTTATGCATTAATTTGATGTGGAACTGCTGAATAATGTCTGACTCAATTCCCCAGAAATCAGTTATAAAATACTACAGATGTCATGTATGGGGCCTGCAATGATGAATATGACATATTGATTGGTTATTAGGTCCCTCTATTTTCCTGTCCCATGGAGATAATCCAGGGTCTGCTTCAACTGAAATAGTCTCTGTATCAACACCCAAAGCCCCCTCATTTGATAGTCAGATTAAGAACCTCCCTTGAGCCATAACCCAACATCCTCTGCCCTACAGGTCAAATAATTGTGACAGGCATAACCTTTATTTCAGGACTCTGCATGATGGAATGTGAGATATAGAGAGGCATGACTTCCTTGTGGCTGTGTGTTCTCTGCAGGCCTTTCTTCAGTATGACTCACATTAAAACCACGGACTAACGAACCTTAGTAGGGGAGATGTGTTGGCTCCAGAGACTGGTTTGACTGGGGTAAGACAGATTTGTGTGTCATACTTTGGAAAAGTGCCTCACCTGGTGATTCACATACATAATCTAGACCCAAGATGTTGCTCTAGATGGAAGTTACACAAATTCCAGGAAATGACTATTTTGAAATTCTTTGATTTCTTACTTATTTAGAGCTTCCCTTTTGCTGCTTAAGAGTATGAACCCCACAACATATTTCATTTAAATAATTTCTATTTAATTATTTTGATATCAAAAGTGCAAAGCTCTAAAATCATATACATGCAAGCCACATTAAATAGACTAGAGAGTGGTATTTATGTATTTCTGCATACAAGTAACAACACAATTCCAAAAGAGTCTATCAGTGTGAAAGTAAAGGAAGGGGAGCATGGGAAGGGTTGAGGGAGGGGACAGGGAAAAGACTGGATGGAGAACAGGCAGGAGGAAGGGCTATAATTATATTTTACTTTGAAACATAATTATTTTTTCAAAAAAATCATAAATCTTGTACAAATAGTCAATTCTCTCTCAGTTTTCCAGTTTATATAAGGCAGATGGAGAAATAGTTTGAAGAAGGATATAAGAATAAAGAACAGAGTCAAACATTTGAACCCCAAGAACTATAGTCTCACAGCTAAAGCTACATCTCACTCTCAAAAATGTTAAGTCATCAAGCATGTGAATTGCATGCACAATTAATCAATGAATTGAGAAAGCATGCATTTAACATTCCCTACCCCCAAACTGCATACGACCATTCTCAATTACATTCTAAGAAACGTCTTGATCTACACGGGTGTTATGTATGTTCCATTTGAACACACAGTGCAGAAAACACACTATTTTGCTTTGCCTATTTGCAAGGTAACGGTCCCAAACAGTGTTCACCCAGTCAGAATATCACTGATACACAAATCATGGCTATTTTTGCTTTCCTTCTCATATTTTACAATTTTCATTCAAGTAGCCTTATTTTATAAGCCTTAGAATCTAAGCTACCTTAAAGTGTCTTCTGAAACAACACACTTGCACTGTAAAGAATGTGTAGTCTGGATCACACGAGTATGACTGACATGTTGTTCAGAAAAACAGCAACTGTAATAGCTGCTAGGACTCAGGTGACATGGCTTTTTGAAATTAAAGATGTTCTTTGAAATTACAAATACTAGAACTGAGAGCTGCAGCCATCCATGTGGAAAGAATGATGCCACAAGGCAAATGGGAATATCTTTCTAAAACACACCTCATACAAAAAAGGTTACTTTTCATAATACATGCAGGTAATTTATACATAAAGGTAAAAATGAATGCAGACTTTAGGAAAACCATCAAATAAAAGATTCACAAACTAAAAGGTGCTCATGATCTTATTGAGTTCAGCATGTCTAGCTGTTGATGTGAAGTGTATTCAAATAGACACTAATATTCTTTTAGTTTGTATTTCATTCCATTTATTTATTTATTTATTTAATTTATTTATTTATTGTGTGTGTGTGTGTGTGTATGTGTGTGTGTGTGTATACAACAGCCATAACAACCATTATTTTTCTTTTTACTCTTCTCTGAATAATTCATTATAATCTATGACTATTTTAATCATTTCTCACACGTATGATAGTTTTGAGAAATATGTTATACTTCTGTGGACCTGTATTCCAAGAATAGATACCAGTCTTTGTTAGAGTTTGAATGTTACTGGTGACTGAATTATACCCAGGAATTAGTAAGAGCAGGACATAAAGTAAGAAATCCAACAAAATCAGATGTTATGCACTTATTTTTTTATGTTTACAGACAACCGACTTGGTTATAAACATTATGTGTGATTATAAATTTGTTTTACAACTTCTTAAAATGTATAATAATTTCAGCATCATGCCAAAAATTAGGAAAAACTATCCCCTTATGCAATCCCATAGAATATTCTCCTTTGTTTATTGAAACAAAATAGATAATATTTTAAGAGATTTATTGACATTTATTATTATTCTTCTATGTGAGTTCCTACATATATGTATGTTTACAACATGCATGCTTTATGTCATCAGAGGCCAGAATAGGGTACATGCTGGGTTGCCAGTTAATGTAGTTACACATGTTTGTGAGCCACCCAGTTGAGTGCTTGGAATGAAACAAGAATTCTCTGCAAGATCAATTCCTACACTTAACAGTTGAGTCATTTCTCTGGTAGTCCCGCAGACCATCAGCATTTTACAACAGAAGCCATCATTTAATATTCTGGGGTGTATTGTGGGGCAGTTCTAACAGCCAGAGTCCAGTAGAGCAGAACCACTTTGAACCCCGGAGACCTACCGAGCATTTGCTCGAAGGGACGGAAGGCGTTCGGTGAATTGCTCCTGAGACCATGGCTCAGATTTCAGCCCAGACCCC
>JADRCD010235880.1:12837-43657 GCA_019843815.1 Montemys delectorum
GGAGAGAGAGAGACCTGGGCCTCACCACCAGGCCCTGCAACCACCCTGGGAGAGAGAGAGACTAGGGCCTCAACACCAGGGCCCCCTGCCACCCCAGGGAGAGAGAGAGTCACAGCAGGCCAGGCCTGGGCCGCAGCCCAGCCCCCCGCCCCATCTCCTCCTTGAGCCAACAGTGTATTTCTATTTTATTCATTGCACCTATTACCTGTACTTTTAAGCATGGGTAACTAGCATATCTAACCTGGATCTGTGGTGATTTAACAAGAAACTTTCATGAATTTATTAATGTTTACATTATCAACTGCTAGGTATATGACAAGGGGCTTTTCACACTATGCAACTAAATGTATAACTATTACTGTGCTGTTATTACCCAGTGATGGGAAAATCAGTTTGCAGTTTAGAGAGGAGCAAATGTGTAAAAACAAAATAACAAAAAGATCAACCCTGGAACATTGTTAATAGGGAAGTCTGACATCTTTTTGAATTAGATTTCACATTAATGGATTCACAGCTTTCGGGAATGTCAGTTTTTAATACATCTCTTGAGTCAGTATGAGAAATAGAAAATTTGTAGAAATGGCAATGAATTCATAAAGAAACCTCATTCAAAGGAGCCTGGACAGAGGGCACTAGGATCTAGGAAAGAGGGTTTTTTAATTTTTTTTTTATTCTTTAATCCTTTTTCTTTTACAGTCCAGACTTTATCCCCTTCACAATCCACCCTTCAACTGTTCCACATCCCCAAACCTCCTCCCCTGTCTCCAAGAGGATGTCTCCCTCAACCCACTCCACCAGACCTCCCCACTCCCTGGGGCCCCATGTCTTTAGAGTGTTAGGTGCATCTTCCCAACTGAGTCCAGATCCCGCAGTCCTCTGCTGTCTATGTGTTGGGGGCTTCCTATCAGCTGGAGTATGCTGCCTGGTTGGTGGCTCAGTGTCAGAGATCCTGGGAACCAGGTTAGTTGAAACCGCTAGGTTTCCTATAGAGTCACCCTCCTCCTCAGCTTCTTCTAGCTTTTCCCTAATTCAATCACAGGGGTCACCAGCTTCTGTCCATCGGTTGGGTGTAAATGTCTACATCTGACTCTTTGAGCTGCTTTGTTGGGCCTTTCGGATGGCAGTCATGACAGGCCCCTTCTAAGCAATGAATCCATGCCAGGGTTAAAGTCTCACACAGAAATTGATTTTGGGGAGGAGTGTTCTCCTGTTTTTAGATAATTTCAAAATATAAACCTGATTATTTCCTAATATAATCAGTTTATTTGTTTCCACCCCTTAAGTCTTGGCAATCATGCTGATTCAGGGAATCACCAAGTAGTGAGTGTAGCACAAATTCAGCCCCTGCCAGTACCTTCAAAACTCAGTCACACAGGTCTGGCAGCCTAATCTTTCTTAAAGCCTAGACTCTTTCATCTACGCAGAAGTGGAAGTATTGGTGTGTGGTAATAAGTAGGAAGGCCGTGTTCCAGCCGAGGCTGCTGCCTGGCCCCAGGTGCTGCCCACATCTTCTTGTAGAGTGAAGTCATGATGGATGTGATGATGGTGGTGATTGCCTTCCTGCCACTGATCCATCCCCTCAGAAGTTTGCAGTTCTAATTTTCCTTTGGCCAAAGAGTCACTGGAAGAGGACATCACATCACAGGAACACAGAGGTGACCCTGTGCAAAGACCATTACTGCACTGTGTGTATATCTTCAATGGAAGGCATGAGCATTGATGAGTGCTTCTCCCTAAAATTCCATTTTAAGTTACAACTGTAGTATCTGATGTTCTGTAATTCTTGGTATAATGTGACTCTAAGAAACCCAATGTATTGGTGTGTACATTGGCCCAAAAAACAAGAATTGTTCATATTAAAATATACTTTTAAGAATTAGCCACTTTCTTTTTCCCTATACAGAAACTCAGAGACTTTGACTTGCTGGACAAGTACTAATGCTGTGATCTTATAATTCATCAATTTTAATTGTATTATTTTAACATTTGAAGAAAATGGGACCAGAGTAAAAGCTTTAAAGACATTTTCTATGCAACCAAGCAAACACATTAGTAATAAGTTGAAAAATACTAATTAATAATTACATTGTTACAGAAATCTGATGTATTTCTGCAGTGTTCAGTCTGACACCATGGGATAACAATATGTCTGAATGCTGGGTTGGGCTATATAGAGGACCGGTTGTTCATTTTTGTGGGGGTCAGCAGTTTTCAGGAGTATTTTGACTAGGGTTTCTGTTTCTTTAATAGCAGGTCTAGTAACTGCATATTTTCTTTCCTGATGTTAGAGCTCTCCAAATATCTACTGCTTCTCCCTCTGCAGACATGGTGAATGAGCCCAGCAGACCCACGACTAACTCAGGGAAGAGTCTTTGCTCTGGTGACATCATTTACTGAGAGTTCTCATTTTACATAAACTGGTGGAGATTCAGTGAATCCACATACAACATCACCAGGCCTTTAGACTGGAAATTAACTGTATTTTGTATAAATAATTTTTATATCTTGTTCTAATGATATCCAATCCATTCAGCTTGCTACACCATCTCTTTATTACCTATGGAGTATTCTGATGATCTGAGAAGGGGTACTGAGTGTTCGTTAGATATCTCCAATATAAAATATTTTAGAAAAATCAGTGAGAGAAAACCCATTTCACATTTTATATAATACAGACAAGAAGAAAAATGACTTCTTTGTTAGCAAATTAACTATATTAGAAGACAAATTACAAACAATATATTCAGATTCAACTTCTTCTTTAAGATGAAACTATAATAGGAAAATTACATTAAAGTGAAAACTTAAAGTGATACAATATTTTGGAAAGTATAAAAATGGCAAAGTGTGACAAGAGAAATGTGTCTTCATTCCGGTCCCTTGCTTATGTGGACTCAATCATCACCTCCCCAGGCCTCAAATTTCTCATATGGTAAAGTGATTTCCATGCCCTCAAAGTCTAATATTCAAATTTTCAGTAGCATCTAGTTAATCTACACAGAAAGTCAAAAATACCAATAACACTTAATTTGGAAATTAGTATCTCTGGGTTGATGTGTTACAACAGTTGAAGAATGAGATTTGAGTCTCGAAAATGGTTCAGTTATGATTTTTTCATATTGCCACATTAGCAGCTATACTAAGGAAAAACTAGTTTATAGAATCTTAACTCTTTGTGAATTCATGAGAAGGTGCTCAAGTTTCTAACCAAAGTTCCAATATGATCGTACAGATTACTGAAGATTTGCTCTGCTCTTTTTTATAAATGTGCTGAATTGTACAGTACAGAAAACCACATGGGGTCTAGACATTATTTAATACCACTGGCAGCCAAATCGTACCAGGCCCCCTTTCAGCTGCTTTTCAATTGGTTTTGGAAAATGACTTCATCCAAAATAGAATACAAGAGGGGTTTTATATAAACTCTTATCTTTTTTGTCCCACTCACAGAATGGCTTAACAGTTCTTACTCATGGAAGGGGTAGGGAAATTCAGCATCTGCCAATAGTGTGTTCATGCTCATTTTTTCAGACTGGATTCTCCTTGACATGGTTAATGAATTCCAGGGATAAAACATTTCTGTACTCTTTAACCTGAAGTATATAAGATTCTAAAGATGTAATGCTTAAATTAATTTGTTTACTTTATTTATTCATTTCCTTACTCATATGGAGGTCCAACTTTACTGTAACCCTTCTACATGGGGATTAAATAACAGTTGATTAGGCTCACCTTCAAGAATCATACAATATATAGGGAGAGCATGTATTTTAACAAATAATTACAATTAAGTATAGTTATCACATTGTTAGAAGAAAATAGAATATTCATTATATGTATCAAACATATATTATAAACTTAAACCATCTAATGAAACAGAACTTCTATTATAAAGATTCAATAACCATGGTAAAAAATTCAAATAATTAACATGAAATATCTCCTGATCCTCTTGAATGTATAACCAAGAATTATTTGAGGAGAAAAGTTATGATTCTAGGAAATATATATGAATTAATTAGCATTTGAGTCTAAGGTCAGAGAAAAGTGGTACCACATAGATGAAAGTGCGGATGTAGTAAGAGCTTGGTGTGATTAGGCTCTGGAAAAACTAAGAGTTCTGGAACTTTCTTACAATTGAAGGAAGTTGAGGGGGAGTCAGTCACAGAATTATACATGAAATACTTTCTGATTTCTGTGGAAAAGCTACTATTCAGTCATGCTGACCACTTCTTCCTGATGTGGAGTTCATGGAATTCTGTGGATAAAGTAGGCTTTTTAAACCCATAGGTTTCCTGGGTATAAGTACATTGCAATCTCAAAATTGCAACCCAGCATCATTTAAACATCTTACTGTTGAAGAGAAAAACAAACTAAGCTCTGGAGAATCCAAAACATTGGATTTCTAACAAATTTCTCTAATGAAAGAGAGGGTTAGAGCTTCCTGTACAGAGCCCTAAAGGGTTTGGTTTGGGTCTGACATGGTCAACACTGCCACTAGAAATTCCTCACCACAAGACTTTGGGAAGATCTTATGGACAGTGACAAGGCAGTTTAAGCTTGCATTCTAAAATGTATAGGAGCTGAAGGGGTTTGCAATCCTATGGGGGGAGCAAGAGTATCAACCTACCAGAGGCCTCAGAGCTCCTGTGGTCTGGACCACCAACCAAAGAGTACACATGGAGGGACCCATGGCTCCAGCCGAATATGTGGCAGAAGATGGCCTTGTTGGACATCAGTGGGAGGAGTGACTCTAGGGCCTGAGGGGGTTAGATGCAACAGTATAGGAGAATGTCAGAGTGGGAAGACAGGAATGGGTGGGTGGGGGAGCACCCTCATACAAGCTGGGGGAGGGGTATGGGATAGGGGGTTTCCAGAGAGGAGACCTGACTGGGAAGGAAATAACAATTGAAATGTAAATAAAGAAAATATTCAATAAAAGAAAAAAATAACTCTTTTTTAAAGGATATGATGGAACCAAATTATAGTTTTCACATTATTTTTTTTTCATGTATTTTATATTTTCTTTATTTTCATTTCAAATGTTATCCCCTTTCCTGGTTTCCCCTCTGAAAACTCCCTATCCCCACTTCCCCCGACCCCCCTCACCAACCCACCCACTCCTGATTCCTGGACCTGGCATTACCTTACACTGGGGCATCAAGCCTCCACAGGACCAAGGGCCTCTCCTCCCATTGATGCCGGACAAGGCCATCCTCTGCTACATATGTAGCTGGAGCCATGAGTCCTTCCATGTGTACTCTTTGGTTGGTAGTTTAGTCTGTGGAAACTCTGGTGGTACTGGCTGGTTCATATTGTTATTCCTACTGTGGGGATTCAAACACCTTTTGGCTCCTTGGGTCCTTTCTCTAGTTCCTCCATTGGGGACCTTGTGCTCAGTCCAATGGTTGGCTGAGAGCATCCACCTCTGTATTTGTCAGGAAGTGGTAGAGCCTCTCAGGAGACAGCTATAGCAGGCTTCTGTCAGCAAGCACTTGTTGGCATCCACAATAGAGTCTGGGTTTGGTGACTGTATAAATTCCCAGATGAGGTAGTCTCTGGATGTCTTTTCCTTCAGTCTCTGCTCCACACTTTGTCTCTGTAACTCCTTCCATGCGTATTTTGTTTCCCCTTCTAAGAAGGACTGATGTATCAAGACTTTGGTTTTCCCTCTTCTTGAGCTTCATTTGGTCTGTGAATTGTATCTTGGATATTCCGAGCTTCTGGGCTAATGTCTACTTAACAGTGAGTATATTCCATGTGTGTACTTTTGTGACTGGGTTACCTCACTCAGGATGATATTTTCTAGTTCCATCAATTTGTCTACCAATTTCATGAATTCATTGTTTGTAATAGCTGAGTAGCACTCCATTGTGAAAATGTACCACATTTTCTGTATCCATTTCTCTGTTGAAGGACATCTGGGTTCTTTCCAGCTTCTGGCTATTATAAATTAGATTTCTATGAATATAGGGGAGCGTGTGTCCTTATTACATATTCAAGCATTTTCTGGGTATATGCACAGGAGTGGTGTAGCTGTGTCCTCTGGTAGTACTATATCCAATTTTCTGATGAACCACCAAACTGGTTTCCAGAGTGGTTGTACCAGCTTACAAACCCACCAGTAATAGAGGAGTGTTCCTCTTTCTCCACATTCTTGACAGCATCTGCTGTCACCTGAGTTTTTTATCTTAGCCATTCTGACTGGTGTGAAGTGGATCTCAAGGTTGTTTTGATTTGCATTTTCCCAATGAATAAGGATGTTCAACAATTCTTTAGGTGCTTCTCAGCTATTCGGTTGGGTTTTCCTCAGTTGAGAATTGTTTGTTTAGCTCTATACCCAATTTTTAATAGGGTTATTTGGTTCTCTGGAGTCTAACTTCTTTTGTTCTTTGTATATATTGGATATTAGCCCTTTATCGAATGTGGGATTGGCAAAGATCTTTTCCCAATCTGTTGGTTGCCATTTTGTCCTATTGATAATGTTCTTTCCCTTACAGAAGATGCTAACAAAACATTTGACAAAATCCAATACTCCTTCATGATAAAAGTCTTGGAAAGATGAGGAATTCGAGGCTCATCCCTAAACATAGTAAAAGCAATATACAGCAAACCAGTAGCCAACATCAAAGTAAACAGAAACTTGAAGCAATCCCACCAAAATCAGGGACTAGACAGAGCTGCCCACTCTCTCTCTACCTATTCAATATAGTACTCGAAGTTCCAGTCAGAGCAATTAGACAACAAAAAGAGGTTAAAGGATACCAACTGGAAAGGAAGAAGTCAAACTATCATTATTTACAGATGATATGATAGTATACTTAAGTGGCCCCCAAAATTCCTCCAGAGAACTCCTAAACCTGATAAAAAAAAAAACCTTCAAGGATATAAAATTAACACAAACAAATCAGTAGCCTTCCTCTACACAAAGAATAAACAGGCTGAGAAAGAAATTAGGGAAACAACACCCTTCACAATAGTCACAGATAATATAAAATATCTTGGTGTAACTATAACTAAGCAAGTGAAAGATCTGTATGACAAGAACTTCAAGTCTCTGAAAAAAGAAATCAAAGAAGATCTCAGAACATGGAAAGATCTCCCATTCTCATGAATTGGCAGTATTCATATAAAAAAAAAAAAAAAAAGGCTATCTTGCTGAAAGCAATCTACTGATTCAATGCAATCCCCATCAAAAGTCCAACTCAATTCTTCATAGAAAGAGCAATTTGCAAATTCATCTGGAATAACAAAAAACCTAGGATAGCAAAAACTCTTCTCAACAATAAAAGAACTTCTGGTGGAATCACCATCTTTGACCTCAAGCTGTAATACAGAGCAATTGTGATTAAAAACTGCATGGTACCGGTACAGTGACAGACAGGTAGATCAATGGAGTATATTTGAAAAGCCAAAAATGAACCCACACACCTATGGTCACTTGATCTTTGAAAAAGGAGCTAATACCATCCAGTGGGGAAAAATAAGACAGCATTTTCAACAAATGGTGCTGGTTCAACTGGGAGTTAGAATGTAGAAGAATGCAAATCGATACATTCTTATCTCCATGTACAAAGCTCAAGTCCAAGTGGATCAAGGACCTCCACATAAAACCAGATACATTGAAACTAATAGAAAAGAAAGTGCGAAAGAGCCTCTAGCACATGGGCACAGGGGAAAATTTCCTGAACAGAACACCAATAGCTTATGCTCTAAGATCAAGAATTGACAAAAGGGACCTCATAAAATTGCAAAAATGTACTTTTAAAAATAAATTATATATACATATATATAATATATATAGTGAATGAAGAAAATAGATAGCAACTCTTCCAAATTAAATTGAATTCAGTGTTTGTATGTGTAAAAAACAATTAGAAATATACACAACTAAACAAATCCTCTAATTAATAGTAAAACTTCATCCAATATAGTACTACTTTTCTGATGTTTAAACCGGAAAATAAAATAATTCTTAGTCGTATGAGAAAATTTAGTAGACATTCCCACTGGTCATTAGATATAAAAGTAAATGAAGTTTGCAACTTGTCCTACAAAGTTGTCAGTCTGTCTGAAAGACTAACACCTATACAGTCAGTATTTTTCATGCTGAAAAAATGACATTTATGTCATATTTTAGTACTATTATAAAATGGCAAATGATAAATTATTATCTCACCATAAAACCTGATATAGAACAATGATTTTTTTTACCTGAAATTAATGTTTGTCAAGTCCTGTATATATATGTATATTTGTATGTGTATGAGTATGTGCATGTATATAATGTATATGTATATGATGTGTATTTACTGTATATGTATGTGTATGTATATGTGTATATGTATGTATGTGTATGTATATGTATATGATGTATATGTATATGCATGTAATGTATATGATATGTATATGTATATATTTTAATTTTTAAGAGGGTAGCTAAAAATCATCTCATTAATAAATGATTACTTCCAAAGAAGTTGGTAACAAATATAATACTCAGAACAGAGAGATTTCAGTAATTACTGAGATTAATATACTGATAACACAAAGAGTTATATAAAATCATTTAGTTCAGCATAACTTCAATAAATCACTGAGGAAAAAGATTTCCTAGCATTGAAGAATCCAGTATTTAAGTTATACTCAACATTAGAGGAGCCTAAAAGCCTTTACTTATAAAGAGAAACAGAGTGGTCAATGGTTATAGTAAAGTCCAACAAATATCCCACATGCTGTTCTCATGCAGGCATCTGAAAACCCTGTGACCTATGTAATGCCACTCCATTGCTCAGCCTGGTCTCTCTTGGTGAACAGGACTCTCTTCTCTCCCTGTGCTTCTGATCAAGAGAGACAATGCAGAGAGATAAGAACCCTCTCTGCATGTACAAGGGAGCCCTATGGTCTTCAGGTTAGCAAGCAAATATCTCATAGATTGGGGCATTCTACAGTATTTTAGGGAATTTGAACCCACACTTTTATCCAGATAACCTAATCTGAGTGTTGGAAAGACATGGCAGCAAGCCACAGGCACAGCTGCAGGAGCAGGAAGCTGGATGCAGAAAGCAGAGATGAGAGCAAATGTAGAGCAAGGCTTTACAATCAGAACAAACAGCCTCCTAAGCTTTATCAGAGAGCATCACCTAGTGTGGATCAAGTGCTGAAATATGTAAGCCTAAGGGGGACATTTGTCATTCAAGTAATTTCTGTGTATGAATTTTGTGTGTGTGTGTGTGTGTGTGTGTGTGTATGTGTGTGTCTGAATTCTTGATTTTGAAGGGTACACTTGTGCAGTTCAGAGATAAATTTGATAGTATTTGTTCTCTCCTTCTACTGTCACATGGGTTCTAGCAATCTAAGGCCCCAGAATTTTGCAGCAAACATTTTACCCATGAAGCCATCTTACTAGTCTCTAATTTGTATGTGAATACACATATATGTTTATATATGTTTATAGACATATAATGTAGTTTATATTTTAATATAGTAAAATATGTAAATGAAATACATGAGTGAATAATGTATTAAATACATATTTATATATAAATAATATATTTGTGATATATTACATACATTATATATAAAATACATAAAAAATATGTACTATAATACAGTTTTCAGAACTCTGATACTCTTTGTGAGGCCTAGTACATTGGCTTAATCCTAGTGCTGAAATTATATTTAACATGTTTTTATTATTCTGAAGTCAAATCTATTATAGCCGTGAGCACTTGGCATATATTAGTTTCACTTTATTTCTTGAGTAGTTCTTAAAATAGTCCTTTGTAAGTGGTTGCCTACTCACTATCTTGGGAAGACCCTAGAGTTTTCTTTTTGACCATAATTTCTTAAGATTCTATAAAATACATATAGTTTCAGAAGTTTTTCTTTTTATTTGTTTATTCAGTGACATTCTATGAGGACATTTTTTTTAGTTGTAGAAGGCTTTAGTTATACACAGTCTATTGCATAGCTGAAGGGACATGTGGCCTGTATGCTATATTTGAGATTATACCTCTGAATGTCACTGTAGTGAAGGATGGGAAGTTTTCAGAAGGAGAGTATAAGAAGACCTCTGGCCAGTGTTTCTTGGCCCCTGATACCATCAAGGAAGCATTCAAAATGAGATAAGGTATGGAATAGAGAACACTTATATATAAAAAAGTCCACACTCAAGATCAAGTAAAGGTTTTCTAAGGGATCATCAAAATCATATCACTAAAATTTTGAATTTTTTTATGAAGACATTTTAATAGAAGGGGTAATTGGTCATGAATTTTGGCATGGAGGAAGAAAAGGAAGATGCAGGCTATTTCAGAAATGGATTAAAGATTTTGCAAAATTCAGTTTATTCCACTATTCTGCCTTTATGTGGGACTTTCAGATGTATGTTTGTGTCAGGCACATGATGAGGACAGGTGGCATTGTTGTAAGGCTAATGTCAGGGAGCTACCATGATAAACAAGTAAAGAAGGATGAAGACATGGTTTGTTGGTTAAGCCTGTATACGTAAAGCTCTTGCAGAGGATCCAAGTTAAGTTTATATCATCTATGTCGAGTCATTCACAACTGCCTATAAATACCACCCAGGAATCCAATACCCCTACCCTCCACAGTCCTGACAATCACACATCAATCACACACACACACACACACACACACACACACACACACACACACTTAAAAATAACAAAAATAAATTTCAAAAAACAAAAAATTAAGACAAAAACAGTTTGTAGTTAAGAAAAACATCAAAGAATGGCATGGTGATTTCAGTCAGTCATGCTGGTTGCAGATCCTTCTGTGTGGTCCTGCCTTTTTATTGTTTGAGTGACCACATGATTTCTTGGGGGAGTGCAGATTACAGCTACTAAGCAGCTTGTCTTTTGTTTCTCCTATACCTGATTATCCAGCCTTGTTTGTTCACTTTCTTCCGAATATTGTTATAATCACTTTATAGATAGAGACCCATGTAATATGTATTCAGTATCAAAACTATTGTGGTTACAGAATCAGGAACTTCAGAAAGGAAACTGCAACCAGAAAGTTGGAAGGTACCCATTTATTTCGCAGAAATAAACCGATTCTCTCCAAGCCCCACAACCCCTATGGAAATGCTTCATAAGACATTTTCCTAAAGAAAAGTCATCTACCGAGATCTCTGCTCCAATCCACATGGAATTGGTTCGAACTTTACAGCATGACCCTTATAAACCTTCTCTAAATTAAGTTCTCAGGCAGGTCTCCATCTCCCATATTAGCTAATTGTCCTATACTTGTGGAAAAGAGAAGCATTTATTATCTTATTGTTCTTATACTGCTCAAATGCTCCCAGTGGCATTTCTGCCTCTTTTCTCATTATACAGATAAAGCAAGAGAGAGTCATTACTCAGTTGATTATGAAGCCAGACTCTCTAACTTCACTGCCAATAATGTTCTCAACCAGTGATCCGATCATCTTGAGACCTGAGAGAAATAAAAAGCAGTTCTCCATGAAATGCTTTCCTGGAGACCCTGGGGAGCATGGGTAAACTGACTAATTTAGAAGAAGAAGAGTAACTTCATTATGGCGTAGAGGAATCAGAGTGAATATATGATGCTTGGTTTCTGTCTCCCGAGAAAGCATGATGAGGTTTTCAGATGTGTTCCTGGGACATGTAATATAAAGTAGGAGGAAGATGTTGTGGGTTTTTTTTTTCCTTTTCTTTCATCATAAATTACTATCAATGCACAGAGCAGAATAGTTCGAGACATGGTTCACAATTTCTTAGTCATCTTACCAAAATACCAAGGGATGCTTTTGCTACACATTTAACAGTTTTAAAATGTTTAATTAAGCTGTAATAAATTGAAATTAAGTTATTTCACTTTTAATTCGTTCTGGTGAAAGGTATGTTTTCTGTATCATTAGAAGGACAACAGAGGGTGCAGAATAACCTTATACCAAGTGATCAAAGGAAGGGCAGTATTAGTATGAAAATCACTAGCATTATGTCCACACCCAAAGCTCTTCTGCTAGTTCTCAGTCTCCTACTTGAAGTTAAATAGAAGAAACTTCCAAGTCTCAGAGGCCACTATTTCGCACAGGCACTGTTGGTAACAAATAACAAGATAATATATAGAGTGCTTTCAAAAGCACGACATACCTCAAAGACCTCCAAAATGATGATGAACATTTCTAAGATTAGACTAAGGAGAATTGTGTGCTTATACTGGGCTTTCTGCCGAGCATTCATGGTTTCTCTTTCACTTAGGCATATCTCTTGCCAATGAACCATTCAGAAAATAGTCACCAAACACCTACTGTCTAAAGACTTTCAGCGTTAGAGACATCCTGATAGATTGAGACTATCAGGCATGAGTCCCTTCCTCTATATTTATAGTGTAAGAGGACGAGACAGTACTGTACGTAGAAAGTATAATGCATGAGTGTGCTAGTCAGTTACTGGTAAAACAGCCATATTGTGTGCTGTTATTGCTTTGTCCAAATCCATATTTGTATCTTCAATTTAGTATATGATTTGACTCTTGCTATGCTTTCTATACCAGTGAGGCAACAAATAACAACTGGAAAAATACACTGGATTTTCAGTCAGCTTGAGGATTTGTTGAAGGTGGTGAGAAGATTATGTCACATATACAAATAAGAGTCTTGTATTTCCTATTACGCCTGCTCTCATTAAAATTCATTTGACTAGCCTGCTGTGTAGGGACCCATCCAGTCTTGGCATAGAAATGCTATTTTCACCAATAACTGGTGTGTTTTTAGGACCAGGTTGTGCATTCTGTGTCAACAACTTGCAAATGAGCATAATCTCTGAATCTCTAATAAGAAAAAGATTGTTTTGAACAAACCAGGAGATGTCAACTTTTTATTACTTTGCAAAGGATGCACAAATGCTCACCGTAGACTATTTATGAGGTGTGGGACATATATAGGGCATTACTTTTCCATGGGGATCTAATTACTTCTGTAGAGTCTCCTTATGTGGAACAAGAAACCTGGCAACATTTATTCATGGAATGAAAATTGGTCATATGAAAAATGGCCCATGTGCGAAGTCTTAAGGTCTCAGGATATTAGACCTTGAAATGATCAGACATTCTGTGCTCAAAACCCCTCATGTTACAGTAGAGAAACTGAGACATGGAAAGGTCTTTCCAAGGACACCTGATTATCTTATAGGATCAAGCAAATTTATAACCTTCTCTTATAGTTCCTAAGATTTACATGCCATAAAATGGTAGTGTGAAGTTATAATATCAGGTTTGTAGGACAAGATGTCGCCCTTGAGAATTGTTTTTAAGACTCTTAGAATTTATGTGATTTTTTTTTCCTTCTCCACAGATCCATCATTTCTGGTGCTTTATCGCTACAAGGTAATGCATAACCCAGACCCAGATGGCTGCCGTAGGAGAGCAAATATCAATTCACAAGACAGTATGGAGATTGACTTTAATTTAAAAATTGAAATGGAAACCCTGTTTGGAATTAAGGACTTGCTATCTCTAAGCTTCCTTAGGACTTTACCTGAATCTTAATGTGTTGGATGTATCTTTACTATGCATATTCTTGTTCACATATTAGATTTTCTCTAATCAAAGGTAAGCCCTATGACTGCATACAGATAGTCTCTCTTGGTTTACATAAGACATTTCAGATAGATGTGTTTCCTAACTGTTTACTGCTTCTTGGGATAGTGAAAGGATCTTCTGCTTGCTAATTTTAATTGGATATTTGATTTCTTTATCAAAACTTGCACTAAAAGTAAAATGGAGCAAAAGCAAAAACTGATCATGGACTTCAGGCTGATTGCCACAGTAAAATAGCTGATAGATGAGACCATGTTAGAAAGCTGTGCAAACACTGAAGAGAAATTAACAAATAAACAGAAAAGCAAATAAAGAGAAGTAAAAGGTCAAGAGCCTACCCATGTTACCAGAAGATGCCCACTACGATCCATCTCCAAAAGGATCTTTTGCTTGCTAATTTTTATGTATTAACCCCACTTTCTACTGTCCCTTGGGCAGGTATTTTAACATATGGGCCTCTAAAGAATGTTCCAGATTTAACCTGTAGCAAATGTTGTCTTTTCTATAGACATGAACACTTTTTCATTACCTACCTAGAAAGGGTGATTTCATAATATTCTTTATTTCACAACACTTGTCAGAGAGACTTCAGTGGTTTTTGCCTTGTTCCCATGTGGCAGTTCCTTTTTCAAGCATGAATTGCTGTGTGAATTCATTTTTGTATAGTGCTAGGATGAGCTAGAAACAATGTCCTGGTGAGACTTGGTATTTACATTTTCTATCAATCTTGCTAATTGCTTGCTGTGGTAATTAAATATTATGATAACTTTCATGGACTATTTGCAGGTCATCCTCTTCTAAGTTTTTTATAGAATAGAAAGATATATACTGAGCTGCGTATGAGCTGAATACTGAGCTGTGTACTAAGCTGTGTACTGAGCTGTATATGACATGTAGGCTCCATCCCTATTGCATGAAAATCATTAGTATATGCTCATATGTGTATATTTACAAGTGTTTTTCTTTTTGAGTTCAATCTTTACTTATATCCATATTAAGAGAAAGGCTGAATAGGCTTTCAGATCAAACCCATTTGAAATCAATGGTACTTCCAAATCATTCAAAACTAAAAAGTTCATTGTATATAGTATTGGTAAATAGGATAATACATGTCAACATTTCTACATTCCAAGAGCAAATACTAAATCTGCAGGAATACTTAAGATACTTAAAAATGAATAACCAATGTGGCAGACAACCATTCATCAAGGTTAGAAGGAATTTAACAGCATGTAAATGAGGAGGTAGAAACAATATTCTCAGTCTTCCCTGAGAAATTAACAGTTGGCTTAATACAGAAAGATACAGGGATTATTAACCTTAATTAAATCATTGGAAAGAAACAGGTAGATATAAAAAACAAAAAATGTTTTGTAGGGACCAAGGACACATGCCTATAATTCCAGAACTTTGGAATCAGAGTCAGGAAAATCAGAATTATAACATTGTCAGCTACACAGTAAGTCTGAGGCCAGCCGGAGCTAAGGAGACATATTACTCCCCTCCTACCTAAAAATACATAAAACAACAAGCAATTGAACACACAAAATGAAATGATCAGCTAAACACCGAAAGTGAATGTTCTTTTCTGGTAAAAGATTATTTGTTTGTTTGTTTGCTTGCTTACTTGTTTGTTTTAAGTGAGTTATGCCATGTTGCCCAGGCTACAGCTGAACTCATAATCTTCAGCCTCATGTCTGCTGGAAAAATAGGTGAATGTCAATGCACAAACAAGCTTATTCAGGTAACATTTCAGTCCTCAATGAGAACTGACATCATAAAAAAATGGAAAAGTTCAGATATTCAGCCTACCTCCTCCGTGTGTGTGTGTGTGTGTGTGTGTGTGTGTGTGTGTGTGTGTGTGTGTGTGTAATTTCTTGCTCTAGTGACTTGGTAGGTAATGCTACCAAGCAAGGAACACATGAACACAGAGACAAGACCACCACTTCAGTTGAAGTCAAGATTAATAAGGATATTTTATTGAGATTTGAACTTTTTAAAAGAAAGAAAGAATACTCATTGCACTGTTGTGCTGTGTTGGTGGTTATATTTTATTTTGTCCTTTTACTCTTATCAGTAAATTATTCTTGGTAAATGACAGATAATGATTTCTTTTGAGCCTAGTAGCATAGGATGCCTAACTGTTAGCTTTCATGGACATCTGTCTTCCAGGTAATAAAGTGAAAAAATAAAATATTTTACAATTTTGTATCAGATAAGCCAAATGAAATATATATGATCCATTGCCAAAGAAATCATAAATACACTTTATTCCAAAAATAAGATAGTATGCATATACACACAGTGTTACAATGAGGTTGTTGACATTAGAGTGAATCTACCTTACTCTTCATTATGATGAATCTATTTCCTCCTCCTCCTCCTCCTCCTCCTCCTCCTCCTCCTCCTCCTCCTCTGCCTCTTTCTCCTCCTCATTCTTTTTGTAACCTGAATAGACAATATTTGTGGTAGTTTGATTAAAAATGGCCCTTATAGGCTCATATTTTTACATACTTATTCAATTGTTAGAACTGTTCAGGAAAGATTACGTGGTAGGGCCTTGTTGGAGAAGGTGTATAACTGTGATCAGGCTTGAAGGTTTAAAAAGCCATCCAGCATTACCAGTGTGCCTTCTACCTCCTACTTATGTTCCAAGATATAAACTCTGAGTTGTCCCTGCCACTGTGCCTTTGCCCACTGTCATGGCGCATAACACTCTGAAAATACAAAGCTCAATTAAACAGTGTCTTTTGTTAAAAGATAACAAATAAAAATAAATAAGCTACATAATATAAAGACTGAAGTACCACTAAATTAGCGATTTATAGGAGAGTATGATTTAATTAAACTCTTCCTTAATTTTCTTTGTGTGTGTGTGTGTGTGTGTGTGTGTGTGTGTGTGTGTGTGTGTGTGTGTATGATGTCTGTTGGATTCTTCTATCTCTGCCTTTCATTTCTCAGTAGGAGTGCTGGAAATACAGACATGTACCACAGCATCCAAATTTTCCACAGGTTCCCAAGATCTGAACTGAGGTCATTAGATTTGTCTGTTAAGTGCTTTGTCCCACATAGTCTCTTCACTGGCTGGCCATTTGTAGTTTTAGGACCAAGAAAGTACCATAGCTGTCTCCTGAGAGACTCTGACAGTACCTGACTAATACAGAAGTAGAGGCTCACAGTCATCCATTGGACTGAATACAGGGTCCCCAATGAAGGAGTTAGAGAAAGGACCCAAGGAGCTGAAGGGTTTGCAGCCCCTTAGGACGAACAACAATATGAACTCACTAGTACCCTCAGAGCTCCCAGGGACTCAACCACCAACTAAGGAGTATACACGGTGGGACTGATTACTCTGGCAGCATGTGTATAGTAGAGGATTGCAAAGTCGATCATCAATGTGAGGAGAGGACCTTGGCCTTGTGAAGGTTCTGTGTCCCAGTGTAGGGGAATGCCAGGGCCAATAAGTGGGAGAGGACAGGGTTGCAAGCAGGGGAAGGGAAGAGGCAACAGGGATTTGTTCTTGTTGTTTTTGGGAGTTTTTTGGTTATTTTTTTTTTGGGGGGGGGAACTGGAAAGGAGAAATCATGTGACATGTAAATAAAGAAAATATCTAATAAAAAAAGGTAAATGCAAAAATAACCCTGCCTACAAATTTCTGTAGAAGATGTAAGTAGCATTTTGATAGCACAAACTACTTCTTTATTTAGTGGATATTCAGCGCTTATTCCTGTGAAAGTGGCCTACCTTTCCTGGGTGATCTCACTTTACTAACTTTGTCTTTTCTATTTTGCTTGTTTCTTTACTCTTTTGTGGGACTGGGATCCATCTATCCCAGGCCAGATGTAAAACTTTCTAAGTAGATGAGTGTATCCTTGTGTTTCTGCCCCTAATGCCTCAATTTCCCAATTGCTGTGATAGCAGGCATGTGTGTCCATACACTGTCATCAGAGCACTATTACATACAGCAAACCATGCTCCAAACACTATTAAATAGAAATTCCAGAAATAAACAATGCATAACTTCTAAATAGTACCAAATATTGTGTGTTGTTCTATTGCATTATACGATGCTGTTAATAACTTCTTATGCCTATTTTATCAATTAGGATTTATCACTGATAGACTTGGACATAAAACGGTGAGATATACACAGAGTTTTGCTTTATTTGTGGTTCAAGTTTGAAATGTTTCTCCATGGACAGTAGGAAACATTTTGTTTCCCACAAAAGAAGCCAACACTAGATAGTGGAGGAATATATTTATCATTTTCCATTCCCTAGCCAACTACCATAGAAACACACAGCACAGATATGATTCCTGTCCAAGACGTAGATACTCAAAGACATGAAGTGAAGCTCAACGGCAAGTTGTTTTGTCATTGGGCGGACATGGAAATTTTGTGATTGAATATTGCAATGTTACAGCCAGCTGCTGCTCAGGGGCACCATTTAGCCTGGGTTTGACCCTCCTTATTCCTCCTCAAAACACTTTAACTCCTACCGCAAATTCTATGAGCTATATAATTTCTTCCTTTTTTTTTCTTCTTCCTCTCTCTTGCTCCTCCTCCTCTCTCTCTCTCTCTCTCTCTCTCTCTCTCTCTAATCAATTGGTTATTTTATTTATTTACATTTCAAATGTTGCCCCCCTTTCCTGTCTCCCCTCCAGCCCCCCATCCTATTACCCTTCCCCTTTGCTTCTAAAGGGGTGCTTCCCAGGCCACCCACCCAATCCCACCTTACCCATTTAGCATCCCCCCTATGCTGGAGCAACAAACCTCCCCAGGACCAAGGACCTCCCCTCCCACTGATGCTAGATAATGTAATTCTCTGCTACAAATGTAGCTAGAACCATGGACCCATCCGTGGATACTTTTGGGTTGATGGTTTAGTCCCTGAGAGCTCTTTATTAAATTAGAGAGAAGCCAGGTTGAATCCATAGTGCTGTATTTTCTTCAATTATAAAATACTATTTGTTTGGGGGATTACATGAGAGAATATTAAAGATCCTTAGCATTGCTTCTGACTCTCAGTAGGCACTTAGCAAATGTCGGATGCCATCATTTCTATCAATATAATTGACATCAGGTAGGTTCTGACAAAGTATTTTTGCTTGTGTGACATGCCATCAGCAGAGAAGCCCTGTGCGTTCTGTGACTAACTTAATTGACTTCACAGTTAGTTTACTCTTATACAACAGCAAAAACTTTGAATTTATGGACACAAGTGGGTATGGTTTGCAAATCACTATAGCATTTTCATATATAAAAAGATGACGTGGGAACAGGCAAAAATGCAATCACAGAGTAAGTTTTGGCAAAATTGTGAAAAATTGTATTAAAGTGTATAAATGTGTATTTACTGGATTTGACAAAAAAAAAAAAAAAGAAAAGAAAAGAAAAGAAAAGAAAAGAAAAACAAAAATAAAACAAAACCAACCAAACAAAAACTACTCCTCTTTGTGGCTATTGAATGTGGTTTCATTCAGGACCCACTTTTTCCAAGGTAATTGGATCCAAAAAAAAAAAATGACTATACCTTTCTTAAGTCATAAGGACAGAACGTTACAGACCAGCAATGCTCTGGAATTGCTGGGAGACAAAGAAATTCCGTTTCTTTATACTAGGCACAGTGATACACTCACTACTGAGTTGGCCATGCACTAATAGTAATCAAGTTCTCAGTGTAAGCAAAATTTTCCTGATATTCAGATATATAGATTCTTCTATTTGATCCTATGTAACTATATATGTATGTACATATCTATCTATCTATCTATCTATCTATCTATCTATCTAAATATATATATGTATATATCTCTCTAAATTTATTTTCCTTTACTTAAATAAACATATGCATTAAACTTTATATTGTTTATTGAGAATTAATTGGATGTGTTAAGGCTCAGTAAGAAATCATTTCAATATTTATACAATCTACAAGGAAGTGAAATAAAAATGTAAAAACAAACATGAATTATGATCCTGACTAAAATAATTATTTCAATTAGTTCACAGTATCAGACTGAAGGCAAATTTTATTGGGAATATATTCAAGTGCTAGTATTTTTGAAATGTTTAACTCCTACCAATATTGAGTATTACTTCATGTGTATTACATATTCAAATTTTCAATCTTTTATGGCACAATATCAAAGTTCTTAGGAAAACTAGATTATCATACCAAAGACTATGTAGAACATAAATAATTCTGACAGGGCAATAATGAACTTTTAACTAAGATGTAATTATATTAAGAAACAATGCACAAGATGTAACTTAAAGTAGTCAAGAATGTTAAATATACAATGGGACCTCAGATGAGCCATTTGGTATGCGTTATGTTATAGAAAATCAAAATAGTCTTCCACATACGATGCGTTAAGCTTATGCCTTGGAAGGTCATAACCTCCTGACCCAATGCTGTCCTTATGTGGCAAAGAAGCCACTAGTGAATAAAGGTCACTTGCATTGAAAATTGAGCTAATGGACTGTAAGAGGTCCTTGGTTTGATTCCTAGCATCACAAAGTAGTTCACAATCATCTGTAACTTCATTGAACTTACAGTTCCGTAGGATCCAATACACAGTTCTAGCCTCCACAGGCACAAGATTCACAAATGATACACAGGCATACAAAACAGCCAGATACAAATTTTTAATGTATTATTTAATATATTTTAATATGTTTTAAATACAATGTAATTCTTTTCTGTATACATATATATATATACATATATATATGTATATGTATATACATATATGTGTGTGTGTGTATATATATGTATGTATATATATATATATATATATATATGAGTGTGTGCATATGTACATGTGTGCATGTGTGTGAAGAAAGAGTTTAACCTCAAATGTTGTTATCCAGGAGCTGCTGTCCACCTTATTTCATGAGATACGTTCTCCCTGTCTGTCTCTGTGTCTGTCTCTGTGTTTGTCTCTGTGTCTGTGTCTCTGTCTCTCTCTCTCTCTCTCTCTCTCTCTCTCTCTCTCTCTCTCTCTCTCTCCCCTTCTGGTACCTAGAGATCCATGATTACTGTAAGTCTGGCTGTTCAGTAAGACCCAGGTACTCATCTCCTTTTGCCTGCTAAGACTTTATTTTTTTAATATGTTCGCTATACACATACATTTTTTTATTTTATAAATTAATTTATTTTTACACTCCATATTCCATTCCCCACCCTCCCAATCCATCCTCCAACTGCTCGACATCCCATACCTCCTCCCCAACCCCCCATGTCTCCACCTGGATACCCCCATCCCCCACCCCACCTGAACTCTAAACTCCCTGGGGCCTCCAGTCTCTTGAGGGCTAGGTGGATCATCTCTGAATGGACAAAGAACTGGAAGTCCTCTACTGTATGTGTGTTGAGGGCCTCATATCAGCTGGTGTAGGCTTTCAGTATGTTGGCCCAGTGTTTGAGAGATCTTGGGGGTCCAGATTAATTGAGACTGCTGGTCCTCCTACAGGATTGCCTTTCTCCTCAGCTTCTTTCAGCCTTCCCTAATTCAACAACAGGGGTCAGCTGTTTCTGTCCATTGGTTGGGTGCAAATATATGCATCTGACTCTTTCAGCTGCTTGTTGGGTCTTTTGGGGATGGGGCAGTCATGCTAGGTCCCTTTTTGTGAGCTCTCCATAGCCTCAGTAATCGTGTGAAGCCTTGTGACCTCCCCTTCTGCACTGAGAGTGAATTAAAATCCAATGATTGAGATGTTCTGTGTAGGGCCAGTCAACCTGGCTTTGCTACTAACAATCTGTGTTGCCTAGGACAAGTTCACATGCCTTTGCTCAAGGTTTTTTAAATTTAAAGCAGGACCAAATTAACAGCCATCCTAGTATGTTTTCTATTTCTGTGACAAAGCATCTTGACTAATACATTGGAATAAAAATGGTTTAGTGAGCCTACCTGTCCTGATCACAGTCCATTATTAGCAGAAACCAGAGCAAAAGCTCAAGGCAGAAACCTGGAAATTGGAACTGAAGCAGACACCATAGACCAATGGGACTTACTTGTTTTCTCTCCAGAATCATGTTCAGCTATATTTACTTTACTTTTCATGGCATCTACCAAGGAGTGGAACTGCTTACAGTGTTCTGTGCCTTCCCACATCACTCAAGAAAATATCCTAGAAATGTGCCTACAGGCCTTTCATACAGAGACACTTTCTATATTGGGGTTCATTCTTCCTTTTGGCAAGTTGACTAACTAACCCAGTAGCTATTCCATAAGATAGTCGTATTTTGATTAAATGAGTTTATATTTGAAAAAGCTTAGAGAAGATTGTGTCAGTTAGCATCATTTCTTTTTTAATGATTATTAGCAATAATGGCCTATCCTGGCCTCTTTAAATTCCTAAAGCAACACCCCACAGATTGTCTATTTGAAAATATTTAAGAAATAAGTTATATTGTTAAGAAATATTCTTTCAGATAAAACCATTAGAGGTGAACTGATGACCCTATGAATGTAGTATATTTTAGTCATATTCTTTGTTGATGTTCAAATAACAGATATAATGTAAGAATTGAGCAAACAGGGACACCTCATAAAAATACCAAGGAGCAAGAAATGTCCATTAAGCCTAAAGACAGAGCTTCAGAACAAACATCAGTCCCCAGGAGATGCCCTAATTGTGGTGAGTAATGCCTGGTTCCAGGAAACATCCTCAGTAAGGGTTGGATCCCCCCTCCATCCCTCCTATGTGCAATCGGTGTCACCTCCTCACCTGGGGCACAGAGGTCAATGAAATCAAAAGACAATGGGCTCCACAAATGAGAGATAACCAACTCATGCTGTAAATCTATATACTGAAAGGTATAAAAAGTGTGTGCTTTTGTTTCTGGGGATTTCCTTTGCTCTGATTACAGGACGACCCCAGTATACTGACTCAATAAAAACCTCATGCAAATTGCAGCAATCTCCCTCCCTGATAATTCTAGAGTGGAGGACCCATGCCAAATTTTACAATATCACTTTAAATACCCTTTTAATAATGCATGTATTATTTTAGCTGTCCAAATATTAGCTTATTTTCTACAAAGTTCTTCTAGAACAAAGAAATTTACATTATGTAAAAACTCATTTCATGTTGATAATTTTAGATTATTTAAAATCTCATCTTATATTGCTTAATTATAGCTATAGTGTGACTATCTAACATAAATCATTTGTATAGCATGGACATCTTTCCTACTAATACCCATTGTACATAGTGAAATAGAGAAACATTTATAGGACTAGAAAGACAACTCTTAGGAAGTGATTGTATCTAGTCTTTTATTTCTGATGTTACATAGGTACATATAAAGGAATCGTCACTGGAATATTTAAATGTATTTCATTATTAGCCTAAAACAGAGCTTTACATCAACTGATATATGTGTCGTCACACACATTTGGTGTGAGAACATCATTAAGTATCGTGAAGATACTTAATTTGTGCTCCAAAAAATTCTTCATCAGTGATGCCAAGCTGAGGCCGATTCAATCCAGCAATTATTCATTGAAATGGTTTTTGTCCTGGGAACCGTGATTCTGGAAGGAATGACCTATAATGGTGTTATAACCTATGCACTGTTATAACTAGAACTATAAAGAACAATGAAGTACATATAAAAGAGCATATGGGGAGTCATGCTGCTCAACTGGAAAAAATGTTATGCAGCTCTAAAGCTGAGCAATGTGATGAGCCAGCACTGAAATCTACTGCTTCAGTGAAAGTGGGAGTACTTTAATATAGTGTTTCATTTGAAGTCTTCACAGCATAATGAAAGAGGTGTTATTTCCTTTCCTTTTTGGACAAATCAATGGCTCCTTGGATGGTTAAGTAACTAACAAAATGTCACAGACCAAATAAACCACCAAACCAGGACTGACATTTACACAATGCAAGTCAACACATTTCCTTATCCATCCATGCTTCTGAGTTTTCAGAATTCCCTCTTAGATTTTATGCTACAAAGGAAAATATTTAAATCACATTGTTACCTTCTTCCCCTTCCTTGGTGCCACAGCTATAAGAATTAGTTACCATTATTCTTCCTGGTAGATGGGACTTAGAAACATCCAGCAAAATGGAAGTCTGCAAAATGGAAGACATCATTTTAATGTCACTCCAACTCTACAGATAGCAATTTTAATTTAAGAGGGAAAGCCATTAAATTTGTGAAATAAACAAGGGTTGTCTTTGCTCTTTCTGATGCTTGTTCTCTGTGGCTTCCACCCCAAACATGGTCAAGGGAGTCTTCTCTTCCAGTTAATGAAGCGCTTTCAGGAAAATATAATATAATGATTATTGTATCCCATTCTTTTTTATATTTAATGACATCAAGAATAAAGTACTGTTACAGGAAAGGTAACCTACGGAAAATCCATCAAAAAAAAAATTACAGCAACCTCTAATGAAAATTTAACAAGCTTTTCATCTGTCCAGATCGGATTGTCTCAAACACATTCTCAAGTTACAAGTAAGAGGTGAAAACAGTAAGACCACCTGCCCCTGAAACAACCTTCTAACTGGCATCTCACCCCAAGTGAAACTCTACACCCAACAGTCAGTCCCCCACCTAATGTAATCTTCATGAATACTTGTTTTACATCATTTTATGGCTCTTTCCCATGTTTGTTTATTGCATAAAATCATAATTTATAGCAATTTCTAAGGAATTGTTATTTTGCATAAAGTGTATGTACTGCTAGTTTGCTTATTTTGAGAACTGACTGCTTTTTAATTAACAAAATTAGTTTTTACAGAGCATTCCATGGAGTGCTTGTAAAAGTCATCTGACAATTTATTGAAGATGGTTCTCTTCCTCTGCCAAGTGGGAACTGGAATAGAGCTCAGACCACTCAGGCAGCAGCCTCCACTGAGCCACCTCTCCAGCCCTAACTAAATATTTTACAAAAATTGAAAGATACTTTTTAAAGGATTATCAGATTCTTAAACTCAGTAGCCTGTATCTAGATCTCTCTAGAAACCTACTTGACTTCTTATCAGTAAATGCTTGACTATGTTGCCACATGTTGGCTATCATATAACTTTGTTTTTTTTTTGTTTTGTTTTGCTTTGTTTTGTTTTTCTCCTACTTTCTCTGTTTGGTCCTTAATGTGCCCAATTCCAGTCTTGAATATAGTTCCTTGGTCTGCTCTTCCCTTAGTCCTATTATTTTGTTCTTAATTGAGCTGTGTTTAAAGTATCAAAGTAGGTTTGTAAAATAATATGATGGATGTTTATCTCCATTTGTCTTCAAATGAGTGAGACTCAAACTATGATTTATTTATTAGACTCTGAACAATTACTGGGGGATTGCCCCTAATCTAATTCTCTAACAGTAGACTATTTCCCCAAACTGTGCTCAACAAATACTTGTTGTCTGAATCTTCCTGTTATTTCTGCTTCTGGTGTCCTGAGAAGGCATTTCCCTTTGGCAAATACTATGACTCATGACTAATAGAGACTTCCTCTGTCATCCCCTCCTCACTCTTTCTCTCTCACCCTACCCCTTCTGCTAGTGGTCCCTAGCTGCGATGCACAGCCTAGTAACTCAAACTCCACCTCTCTTTACTTTCCACAGTTAGTGGTAGTAGCTATTTTTTTGTTTAAGCAAGTGATTTAAATTGAGGTTTGTGGTTTGCACAACAAAGGTTGCTGTAAGTGAGAATATGCTCATCTTCAGGCAATCCTATTCTGGGATACTTAATTTAGCATATGAATACAAGCAGCCTCAGACCAGCACCCAACATAGGTCCATGACAATTCCTATTATAATTATCTTATAAAGAGAAACAGGTTGTTTTGATTCATGGATTTGGATGTTTCACCCATCCGTTTGTTTTAGATCATTGGTGTAGATGATAAATAGCAATGATAAAAAGGGTGGAGTGGTACAGAACATTTCTTAAATGAATGTAACCTGTTCTCTGTGGGCTGACAATAAAGTCACTCACTCAGGTTAAATAGCTTTGACCATAGCAGGAAGTCTGTATCCAAAAATCATGCCTAAAATTCATTTCTTGGTGCAGCAGAACTATCAACTCTCAGCTTAGCTATGATGGAGGTAAAATCCTTTGGTGATGTGAGGGTCATTGAAGTACAGCCTTATTACAATGAAATTCAATGTCTAAAAATTGTTCTTATTGGGCTGGAGAGATGGCTCAGCGGTTAAGAGCACTGACTGCTCTTCCGAAGGTCCTGAGTTCAAATCCCAGCAACCACATGGTGGTTCACAACCACCTGTAATGAGATCTGTCACCCTCTTCTGGTGTGTCTGAAGACAGGCACAGTGTACTCATATAAATAAAAAATAAATCTTTAAAAGAAGAAAAAAAAATTGTTCTTATTTTGGGCTTGTACCACAGTTAGAGCCTAGATTTTAAACTCTACTAAATACAAAACAAATAAGCAAAAAGACTTTATATATTTATGTTCATTTAAGAAAATACTAGTAATGATGTATTATTTTGAAATTTATAGTTAATATGTTTGGAGTTATTTAAAATTTATATTGAGAAAAATGTTTTTTCACTATTGCTGTAGATGAGCATCTACATAAGACTGTTAAATTGATTGTTGTTTTATGTCAAACAGCTTTTATAATACTTATTTTTATTGTTATAATATTTTATTAATTTTAAGGAATATGACAAAAAAGATATTTTAGGTATTTAAGGGGGTCTCTGGGAGGAGTTGGGGTACAAAAGGGAAACAAAAATGTGATTTAATTCTATATACTTAAAATATGTTTTTAAATGTTAACCAATTCAGATACATTGAAATCATGTAACTTTTCTCATCAAAATGCAATAAAAGTTAAAAAACAAAACAAAACAAAACAAAAAAAAAACCCAATTCATCATGGCCCTGAAGAAAACAAAAAACAAAGTAAAAACCCTGGGTCCCACACTCCCTTCAAGAAAATCCTCCAAAGACTTAAGAGTCCACATTTTAAAGATTTCAAATACCAAGATTATCATCTTTAATGTATAGGCCATCGCTTGACATCTGGGATCTATAACAGATGCTATTTGACAGGTAAGCTCTGAGTGACATTTTATTATGACTTACAAGCTCATCGGTATACTTTGTTTCTTGGTTCCTGTAGTAATTGATGTGAGGTGTATTTTTCAAATGAATAGTTTACAAAGTATAGAAACTTACACTTGTCCTGTGAAAGTCAAGACCAAAGTGTTAATATTTGTTCTGGGAAGGATCGCCACACAGAAGCCTCAAATAGTGTAAAGCAGAAGGGCAAGTGAGCATGTTTGCCAAAGGCTGCATAATATTTCCTTCTTGATGAATGAACTCCTAGAGACTAATTGATCCTTGGAGGCCACACCTCTCAATATTATTATTCACATCGGGTCCACACAAATTAAAAAGAAAATGCAGTCAAACCACAAAACCATTTGTGTGATAGACTTTAGGGAGCTAATGTTGTCTCTACCAGTAAGGAATCTTTAAAAAAAAAAAAAAGACACTGTGATTTAACTTTTCTATGAATAGTAATCTGGCCTAATTCCTTGGTACCTTAGTAATTTCAAACCAGCCAGACATTTGGTGAGACAAGGACACAAAGAAACAGATTTTTACCCTATCTAGTAAGACTCAAACTTTTCCTTATCTCAATCATAGAGACTGATGACTAAATAATAGAAATAGGAATAAAAAAAATGACTACTTATTATCTAAGGTGATTTTCAGAAATATGTAAACACCTAGTTTGGAATTTCTTCTGCTCTACCAAAGTAGACCATTAGAGACTGGAATTACATCTAAAAACTGATAAAAGGATGGAGGTAGTCTTTTTGGGATAGTGGACTGTGCCAGGAAACGTGGTAAGGTTGAGTGGGTCTAGTATCCCTGCACCCAGGTACCCACCTGAAACTGCAGATACCTCCCTGCCTCCTGCCATATTCCTGGACCAGAACATACGTCACACTTAGAAAACATGACCTGTGGTCATGTAGCCCAAAGCAGAGTTCTCCATCTTAATGAGGTATCTAGAGGCCCTGTGGGTTTAGCCAATAAGCTTTCCTTTCCAGGCATTCCTCCCTGCAAAAGGTATTTAATCTCTAGTGTATTTCTGAGAAGGTGGTATGCATCCATTTTTTACATTGACCAATCAATAAACGGTATGGATAAACATGGACTGTGTCTTTCATCAAGAAGTGCCATGGGGAACATGGAGAAAGACTTTGACTACAGAGCCACAGCCTAATTCTCCCGCAGTGGTCCCCTCTGTGCTCCCTGAAAACTGCAGCCAAGCTAAGGACTTAGCTGATAAGCTAAGCTGGAGATCCCGTTCCTCCAGCCTGGGCTCATCCCCAGCCTGAGAACCTGACTCCCTAACCTCCACTCCCACCTCCTCTTGACCCAGTGGAGCCTCAATGTCTAGGAGCTTGGGAATCCTCAGTCCTGGCCTTGTAGCAGCCAATGGATCCCAATCCCGAGCTTCAGCCTACCACATCCTAGGCTGCCTTTTCACACCCCCTGAACTGTGTACTGGAATTTCCCTAAAGCCCATCACCTGACTGCCGACTGCCTTAGAATGTACTCTGCTTTTTGCCTCTCCAGCTGCACTTTTCATCACTCCAGCGATGGGGCAGAACGCAGATCCACAAGACTTGGAGTGGCAAAAATATAGATCGCTTGGAGTAAACTGTTAATGAAGTGGAAGCTAGATTTCAGCTTATCCAGACTTGCCAGATCTACTCTTTCCTGCTAGAGAGGATGAACTACAATTAATGTAGGATGAATGGATAAATGAATCCGGAAACCTTTTCTCTTCTTCATGTACGTAAGCATATGACTATGTGCATGTGTGTGCAGGTACACATACCTACAGCCATATCTGTAGTAATTGATAAATACTAAAATTTTATATAACTAAAGAACTCCTTGTCATCGAAGGAAGATACAACGTTTCTGACCCCTGAAGTTCTCTAAATTTACTTCTACAGGAATTATCATGGTTAAATGCTGTACAGTTTCTATTCTTTTTGTTATGCGTTAAGTGCTGCTAAATATAGAAAGAGGAAAAAAACTGTACTCATGTTCAAAATATTTAATTTGAAGTGCCCTAAAAGGAAATGGCCAGTGGACTAAACTTTTCTATGAGAGAAAACCAAGGTCCTAAGGCAATTAAATTCACTTTACAAATAACCATTCAAGGACAAATGCACAATGATGTCTGACACTCGGAATTCTATACCCACTCTCTGAAATTCCATGGTGTCATTGGTGAGAAGCGCTTTCTATAAAAATCTATCATGCCTAAGCTTCCATGACATAATTTTTTCCTGGGCACATTTTTGAATCTAAGCCACACTTTCTCCATTATCTCATTATCTCATAACCCCTCTTTCCTTCATTTACCCATTAGATGTTGGTACTTTGATGAATTTAAACTTAGCTACCCTCTGTCTAATCCCATGCACTATTATGGCAACATTTTTAGTACTTAACACATCTTCAGTACCTAGAGGCCAATCCATTATCTTCATTGCACAATTATTGTCTTAGCTTTTGGAGATTTTCTTTCTTCTATATCTCTACTATCAGAATCTTCCACACAAAAAATCCAATGCACTGAAAAAATTAGCACTGACTTTTCCCCCTACATCTGCCCTTGCTTTTCCATTATATATACATCCAAAACCTGGAAATAATCACAAACTCATTTGTTCCCACTGATACTGAATCATTCATGCTCATCCTTCCATCTGCCAATCACCTTTCAACCTTACTCTCATTGCCCTCTTTCTGGTCACATTAATTTCCTCTTGGGGCCTATTTTCAACATTTTCATATTAAATAGAATAACATTGCAGTCCAAGTAAATTGAAATAATCACTACATATCCCACACATCTCAACTTCACCCTGATTTCTCTATTGATGGCATTCCATGGTATTTCTGGTTCTACCACGAGAAAGCTTTTCCTTTCCCAGTTGAGTGTGCTCCTTTGAGAATGATAGCATTTAGCCTGACATTTGATACTTGGAGAATTATACATTCCGTATTGACAACCCTGCCGCATTGGGCTGAATACAGTTACTGTGTGACACACAGCCCGATAATTAAACCCTTCATCTGGGGCTATAGAATATGTCCTTTTGTGTATAGCCTTGACAAGAAATCATCACAGTTTCTTTCCTCAAGCAATTTTCAATTCTATCATGAATTTAAGAAGATAACTCCCCTATTACATATACATCCAATTAATGGAAGAGAACGAAGACCGTTTATGTTTTGGAGGTATAACTAAAACAGAATAAATTTATTAGCAAGCAAGATGGCAGTGGGTTCATTTTGTGCATTCCAGAAGGTGCCATAATACCAGCACATACACAGTTAGGAAGGAATGTATGCATGTCTAAATTGGCTCCTGAAAATATTAAGCACTTGCAGCATGCCCAGTGAAGCCTTTGATTTTGGGTCAGCTGACTTGGATTGGGTATGTAATGTATATCTTTCCTTTCATCCTCCTCTCTAATTGAAAATTCTGAGGAAAGCAGCTTATCCTGGGGGAGGACCTGCATTTGTTTGATAAGTCCCTGACATTGATTTTCTCTGGTTCTTGCTAATAAAAACATGAAATGTGTTTGTATCTGTGTTCTGAAACATTCATGCATTGAATACCCAGCATGTGGACATGAAAACATATAGTTTATATTGTCTGTCATGTTTAAAGATGGATTTTCTAAAACTTCTCAATGAAGAAGTTTTTGAGTTTGAAATGCTTTGTATTTTCTTCTTGTATCTATGATGCTAACCCATGTGGGGCAGTTCTGACAGCCAAAGTCCAGTAGAGCAAACCACTTTGAACCCCGGATACCTACTGAGCATTTGCTCAGAGGGACAGAAGGCGTTCGGTGAATCGCTCCTGAGACCATGGCTCAGATTTCAGCCCAGACCCCTCACAGCTGCCTCTGCAGGAGATGTGTGCTCTATCAGGCAGACACTGCCTCCAACTCCCAGCATTCTAGCTGGACCTTACACACAGTCATCTGACCACAAGCCAGGCATGCCACGCCCCATACAATAAAAAGGGTGGTTTGCCCCCTCCTCTCTCTCTTATTCTCTCCTCGCTCTTGCTTCCCCTCTTTCTTACCCCTCTCCCTCTAACTCTTACCCTCTTGCTCTCTCTCTTCTTTGCTCTTTGTTCTCTCTCTCTCTCTCTCTCTCTCTCTCTCTCTCTCTCTCTCTCTCTCTCTC
>JADRCD010235881.1:0-24084 GCA_019843815.1 Montemys delectorum
CCCACTGCTCAGTGGTGGGCACTCTCCTCCATGTGGGAGGACCTGCTGGCCCCACAGCTCAGTGGTGGGGCACTCTCCTCCATGTGGGAGGATCTGCAAGCAATCCCTAACACTGTCAAAAGTGAAAAAGTCCTAAAATAAATAAAATAAAATAAAGAGAAAATTCTTAAGATAAACCCTTCCATGATGGCCAATTGACATCTAGAAGGATGCAAATAGTATTCTATGCAGGAAGACCTGTTTTTTCAATCAATGATACTGAGAAAACTGGGGAACCCTATGCAAAAAAAAAAAAAAAAAAAAAAAAGTAAGAGTTAAATCCTAACTCACCCTGTACTTAGATATTAATTCAAAATCACCAAAGGTGAAATATGCAAACTGTCACCAAGACAGCCTTCAGAAGAAATAATTGGGCTGACACTGAATATCCAGGAGTTACTTGTACTAATTTCTGTGTAATGTTTACCAAAGGATAAGGGGAAATGTACTAAGATAACTTTCAATGAAGTTACCAGATCTCAAAAGAAGCTGTGTTTAAGAGTTCAAATGTTTTCAAGAAAAATATCTTCACTATGATACGTGAATGTTGACAAGAAACAAGTAAAATTTATGTAAATACGTAAATACATTTTCTGTAGACAATATATATGCACATGGCTGTTATGTGATGTGAAGTCCAACATGATGTATCCCGGCTTTTCCCAGGGCTCTGTGATGGACACAAACTGCACCAACCACTAGCCCTTTATCTACCACTGTTAAGTCCAGAATTTTGAAGTAATTTTGAAGTGAGTCTTTTTTTTTTCAAGATTTATTTATTTATTTTATCTATATGAGTTCACTGTTGCTAATCTGCAGACACACCAGAAGAGGGCATCAGATCCCATTACAGATGGTTGTGAGCCACCTTGTGGTTGTGGGGAATTGAATTCAGGACCTCTAGAAGAGCAGTCTGAACTACTCTAGAAGAGCTCTGAACTACTGAGCCATCTCTCCAGCCACCTAAGTTTTATTTTTATTTTTGTATTGAAATAGTGAATATTTTGTGGATGCACTCTCTGAATTGCGTTCTAAGGTATTGTATCTGATAAAGAAACATTGTAGCATAGAACATTCACTCCTGAGTGGCTGAAAAAATGAGCTGTGCTCTTTATTAAAACAACTGCAGTTAACTATTGTCTTGTATTTGGAAGCTGTTATGGTATCCCAGTTCTGTATGCATTTCTTTTATAGTTAGAACCAATATCATGTTATTGGATAGAAAACAATAGGGAATGAAGGTTTAATGGACACATGGTTTCTCTTAGTGGTGAATGTATTTGAAGTAAGTCTATAATTTCAGTGCAAAATAAAGGCAGAGATGCATCATACTTGATCTACCCAAATGATCCTGTTCTATAGTTAATATAATCAACTATATTTGAGTTGGTAAAGTTAACATATATCAAATTATAATATGCTTTGGGATGTTGTTAAAGCAATCATGACACAAGTATATACAAATAACTTGTAGCAGTACATTGCACTTGAAAAGCTACCAAACAATGAAAGTTTAAAGTAGGAAGGTAATTGTATCAGCTTTTTACACAATTGAAAAAAAATCATCAAATAGAAATGAATCCAACTTCTAAAGCACCTACATCCTTAAAGTGTTCTGTTCTTCAAAAGTCTGAGGAATGGCGCATTTAAGTTCTCGCCTGTGCAAAATTCAGCCTGTGGGACTGTGGGAGGCATCAGCCAACTGCTGTCAGAGAGCTGCCTTCTTGCAGTAGATGAAAATGAACACAGAGACCCACAACTGAATGATGTGCAGACAGTGCTCCCCCAGCTCAGAGCACGCATCCCTAAATGGGCAGTCTGTATCAATTCCTCCCCTCAAGGCTCGGGGATCTCTGCTGAAGATCTATGCAGAAAGACTCTAAATGCCAGAGATGATGGATGACTCCAGGGAAACAGATCTTCCAGACACAACAGGAACATGTGAACCCATAGAGACGACAAATTTCCAGCACTGGGAACGGGAAGTAAACACAAACCTCACCCTTAACCACAAAGGAATTTGTAACTGATGCCTGTTGGGAAAGGGAGAATCAGTTTGTCCAATGGAGTGTCACTGAGGATATCAAGTACAGTCCAGAGCCAGTGCCATGCCCAGGAAGGTAGAGTTGTCCAACACAAAATGAACTCTGTGTGTGTGTGTGTGTGTGTGTGTGTGTGTACACCTGCACACACGTGAGTGTATGAATTTACGGTTGGGCATTGTTTTGGGCTTGGTTGTTTTTTGTTTTTTTGTTTTTTGTTTTGTTTAGTTTTACTTGGTTTTGAGACAAAAGAACATAAAGTTGGTTGGAAAGGGAGAAACTGGGAGGACTAGAGAGAGGAAAAAATGTGATAAAATATACTCTATAAAAATTTTTTAAACAGTAAAATAACTGTGAAGTAATAAAAAGACCTATAAAACAAGGTAGAGAGCAAATGAAAAAGATGCTGAACATCACCTCTAACATCCACATCCATTTATCTATGTAGCCAAGCCTCGCCTGGAATTTTTTATGCTTTCCCATGAAGATTCCTCTGTCTCTACTTCCTGAGTTGCTGGGAACTCAGCAACTTGGGCTACCACGGTCACCTTGACCTCAGAGTAATATCTAAAGCCGCATAATTAACTGTAGTGCAAACTTTAATCTGCAACATCTCACATAACAGAATAATTCCAGTCCATCTATGTCAGAGGGAAAAACGCAATCCCAAAATTCTCTCTAATGTACAGCAGTGTGCCATGAAGACAAGAATTCTCAAGACAGGTACATTTATTTCCAAGGTACCAAGGGGCAGTGACATTGTCTAACTCAATCTCACTCAGCAAAATCTCACCGCCCTCAGGGGACTTTATACCACACTTACCACCCTAAGAGATGGCCACCAGGGGGCAAGAACCAGGAGAACTGACAATTAAGGAAGGTCTGGGCACACAAAGCAGGATAAACATCCATCCATGTCACGTGCAACAGAAGCACTGGCTCTCCCACCAAACAGATTGTGAAATGTTTTGTTAAGTCCTGAGTTATTTTATAGAGTAGTAAAATTGTCAATTGAAAAGACAGATGAAATGCCCCACAATATACTGACAGCTACTGTTACATTAGCTGGAAAGATGGATGTATAAAAGTGTCATCATGGTGTTCCAAAGGTCTCAAGATCAAGATTAAAGAGCTCACAGTGAAGCAGTACAGGACACCCAGAGCTAGTTACTTACCTTTAAGCAGTAGTGCATAGAACTGAGGTTCTATTGCACCTACAGCCATGAACTCCCCATCTGCTGTCTTGTAGGTTGCGTAGAAAGGTGCACCTCCATCTAACAGGTTTTGTCCTCGAGGCTGCGCCCACAGACCCATGGGCTGGGTTTTCCACAGGAAAGAACTTAAGTAAGCTGTCCCTTCCACCTTGGAAGAAGCAGGACATGTTATGGATGCAGTACTCAAGGAAGTATAAAGGAGCCATCACTGGGGGCCGGGAGGTTAATCTTTATGCAACTGCTTACTCTACAATCCATGACAATTACATTTAACCATACAGTTTCTTTAACATTTCTACAAATTGAGGTAGAGAAGGCTTATGGGAGAATGCCATGGGTACACTAATTCATGAAATATTTTAAGACTTAAAGGAACTACATTTGTCTTCCTTCCAAATGCTGACAATGTGCTGATGATTTCTGAAGTCAGGTAAAGGTGCATGGAAGCTCACTGAATTATTCTCTCTACTTTTGTTTGTGCTTGAGTACACAGAGGTCAATGTCAGGTGTCTTTCTCAATTGCTTTCTGACAGAGTCTCCTACTGAACCTGGGACTCACCAACCTAGCCTAGTCTCCAGGAAACCCGAGGGATCTCCTGTGTCTGCCTCCCCAGGGCGAGGATCACAGGCAGTGCGGTCTCAGAATACTGATTAGCTGACTGCCACGTTCAGGCCAGAGAGTGTGGAAAGTTTTTAGATTCCATAATGCACCAATCTTGTAACAAAGCATTTCTGCTAAGTGTCATCTTAAGTGAGACACATAGCATCACAGGAGGCCACAGGAAAAGAGAGCCAGTGCAAGCAACTGTCACCTCATCTGGAGGCCCAGCAGTGACTACCCCAGCAGGCCTCTTTCTTACACTCTTACCCACGTGCTGTGCAAGCTACTCAGATAAGAGCAGCCTCAACTTCCTAACTTAGTCACCATGTGGGCCAACAGCCTGCATGTGACTTACAACAGGAGGGCACTCCCTACTGAGAGCAGAGACCACAAAATGGGCCTTTCCCCAGTTACCATAACTCCACAGTTTTAGGGGGCAGCACAGTGAGAAAACAGGCTCCATCTCACTTCTGGCCTGCCAGGACTATAGGTTCTGTTGCTCAGTAGCAAGAAGCCACTGGTCTGTCGGAAAGACATCTGCCTTGCCTAAGTCAGTGCCTGCAAGGGCTCATGGGGCTAGGAAGTGACAAATGAGGTTTAATGACCCCATTGACTTGAGGAGTCCTTAGCCAACAATGACTATCCCCTAATGTAAGTATGGACCCCTTGAGGAAAGGTTAGACTTGCACGCACACACACTCAGAGCTCACTGTTGTCTACCAGCTAGGCAAATCTAAGTAGATACATTCTGATGAAAAGTGAAACCATCTTCTATTTACATTTAACTATGAAGAATCAAATGTGTGTAGTAAATGACAATTCCTTACAACTCCCAAGACCACATGTTTGTTCTTAGTCGGTCCTTTTTGGATGGCACACACTGTCCAAAGGGGGCAGTGGAGGGAAGGTATTCAAAGGTCTGACTTTGGATCAAATTGTGCTATGGCACTGTTAAGAGAATGGTTCATCTCTGGAGCCTACAGATTTTCAATAGCTAATGGGAAGAGCCCATCTCCTTTAGGCTGTGTGGCTCACAGGAAGGTAGGCACATGTGAACCACAGAGCTCTGCACTTTAGTGGCACAGTGTGCACTTCCTGCTGCTGCTGCTTTTTCATGTTGAGGTGGTACAGTAAAGGCCAGGATCCAGAAGTAAATGGTAAACCCCACACTACACCTCCCAAAATATACTACAGAGAGGGACCAAAAGGGCAAGGTGAGTTGTGGCCCATGACAGGATCACAGAAACAGACACAGTACAGGGCTGACCATCATCTGTGAGAAGTAAACAGCCAACAGAGGTTCAAGGTGAGCAGGTCTAGTTTGAGAAGGACTTTGTAAAGTGACCCAATGACTCACACCAACTTACATTCTCAATCTTGAGGTGTCTATAGGCCTCTGACCCTCTGGCCATTAGAAATGTCTTCTCTTGACACTGTTACCTTGGTTTCCAAGATAATGTGACACACCCTTCTTGTTCCAGGCTTACTGATCTTCCCCTTGCTTTTCTTCTCCTACTCAGTCTTACACATTAGCATTCTGTCTCCTCCCCAGGGAACCACAGACTCTCACCTGGCTCCCAGTTTATTCCCAAATGACTGCAAAGGTTGTTATTGGTCTCTACTTACCTACTCCCCCTGGATAAGCTACTTCAAACTTGAAATGAATAAAACTAACTTCCTTTTACTCTGGGCAAAGAAACTCACAATCACAAACCCTCACAGAGTGAATTCGGGGCACTCACTGCTCACACACTACACAGTGTCAGACTAATTAAATTCCCTAACAATTCGGACACGTTGGCCTATTATTCATTTTACAACTTTGACACAGTTGTAAAGTAACCCTGGAGATGACAGAGCTGGTAAACTGCAGAGGAAGGGAGAAAGAAGGGAGCTGTCAATGCACACAGCTGGCTGTCTCTTCCTTCACCAGTCTGCCCTGGGAGCTGGTGACACCACCCCTTAGCTCATAAGCCAGAAATCTGTCTCTGTCCTCAGCTCTTTCTCCTTTTCCCATTGCTACAGTATCAGCAACCCTCTGCAGCAATTCTGCATCCAGGATTCCTTTAATCCAGTCTCAGTCTAACACTAACTGCTTTAGCACACACCCTCATTTGCTCAGTAAATCCTGGTTAACTCGTCTCTATGTTTCTAGTCTCATCTCTCTCAAATCCATTTTCTGTTTGCCCTCCAACGATCTCAGTTTTGAAGGATCATAACTTGGTAGCTCTAGTTTAATCACAAAAGATAATTTGGAGAAAAATACTGAAATACAACACAGGAATCAGGTGAAATTTTAAAAGTTTAGAGCATGCCGAGAGAGATGGCTTACCAGACAAGGATGCCTGCTGCCATGACTGACAAGCTCCCCAGAAGCCACAGGTGCAAGAGGATACAGACTCTCAAACCTTGTCCTCTGACCTCCAGATAAGTAAATAAGGTTTAAAGCACTCTATGGGTGGCTTCAGTGTGGCATTCTGATACATACAAAGGGTGAGGCTATTTTAAAGCAAAAGACCTCTTGCCAGACATGTTGGCACATATCTTTAATCCCTCAGGAAGCAGAGGGAAGTGGGTCTCTCTGAGTTTCAGGACAGCCAGGTCTTCCCAGAAAGACCCTGTCTCTCTTACTCAGAAAGATCTGAGGCAATTACATGTGATACAGAGACACAAATGGCAAGCCTATCATCCCACCCCACCCCCAACTGATACTCACCATGTTCGCATCAATGACCTGCCCTTGGCCAGAACGTGTTCGTTCAAAGAGAGCCAGCACAATGCCCAGTGTGCACATGAGGCCCCCACCACCAAAGTCAGCCAGGAGATTCAGCGGCGGGTATGGGTTCTCACCACTTCTGCCGATCTTTGACAGAACGCCTGCACCATGGACAACAAATTACACGCTGCTTTTAAGTGAGCACAGATTACCTTAGAGGGACAGTCAATTTTTATAGTCATTGTACTAAGTGAAAAACAGTGCACAATGCTCTTCAAACTATGACCCCACTAAGTCCACCTACAAAAAGCCATCCACATCTGCAGTCCCAGCACTCAGCAGACTCAAGCAGGCAGATCTGGACTTCTAGGCCAGCCTGGGCTGTACAGTGAACCATCTCCCACATAAAGATAAAAGAAAAAAGATTTAAAAAAAATCACCCCAACTGACGCTTCAATATTTTATTAAGTCTTCACTTACTGAGTTTTAAAGTAGATGTAATTATTATCTATTTTTTTCCTGGCTCTAAAACAGTATAATGCACTTTGAATTTTATTAAAAAGAGATATAAGAATATAATCATACACAAAAAGGAACAGAATTAAGTTTTGAAAATATATGGAAAGCCCATTTTATACTTTGGCCAGTCAGGAAGGTTTATATTCAACCTTTCAATATCTTCTTACAGAGAGCAGGAGATCTGCTTTCATCAGTAACACACAGTTCTTAGACATAATAGAGCCAGGCCATTCAAAAACCCATCCTTACAGATGCAGATTCTAACAAAGTAATAGCGAGACCTGAAAACTTCGGGTTTCAGCTATGCTCACAGACGTCTGGAATGATGGCTCAAAATGATTCTTGGTGAAGGAATGTCAGAATCAAACTGAATCAACTCCTAGTACAGGCTTCCTTAAAACTAACTTCCCAGTTGTAGAAAACCAGTGTTGCTAGTGATTATTAGTCCTCAAATAGGCCAGGGTGGGGATAGAGATTAAGGACAGCAGTTCTCGAAACCCAAATCAACGCACTTTCAACAACCGTTGCCAGTTCCAATATGCATTAACATCTTCACATTTTAAAAATTTGTGTTAATTAAGGCTGGGGCTAGAAAGATGGCTCAGTGGCTCAGAGTATGGACTGTTCTTCCAGATGACCCAAGTTCAGTTCCCAGAGCCCACAGAGAAGAGTTTGCAATCCACTGTATCTCCAGCTTCTGGTGATCCAGGACACTCTAACTGGCCTCTAGAGGCAGATGCACTCACAGGCATATAACCACATACCAACACATCATGAAAAATAATAAACAGTTTAAAAAGCCTTGTTAATCAATGTAACTGCACTTCCTGACCTTGGAGCCAATTCAAAGTGCTTTAGAAACGCCTTTCCAACATACCTGATAAAGCCAAATAGTTGATGTCATGGCCAGCTACTTTGGAGAAAATTCCCGACTGGCCAAATCCACTCAGCCTGGCATAGATGAGCTTTGGATTGACCTGCAGTAGAGTCTCAGGCCCAAGCTGGAGTTTCTCCATGACACCTTTCAAGGAAAGCAATCAATCGTTTTGTGGGGTTTTGTGGGGTTTTGTGGTTGTTGTTTTTGTTTGGTCCTGGGACAAGGACTGAGGTATATATATCACATATCAAAACAGATCTGGCTCCAGGTCCTCCTAGCATCCCTTAGTCTCTACCTGGCATATGCCGCAGCCCCCAACCCTGAACTTTTCATCCTAGCCCTGGGCTGCCCTTCCCCAAGAAGCTCTTCTCTATATAATCCAGACATTTTGAGCTCCCCTTTCCTCCTCTTCCTCCTCACCCCTCCTCCTCTTGCTCATCTCTCTCTCTCTCTCTCTCTCTCTCTCTCTCTCTCTCTCTCTCTCTGCACTCGTGTGATCTTTCCCTCTTTCTCTCTCCCTCTCTTATCCTTCCTTTCCCCATGGCAACTTCCCTGGTCCTTGAGGCCAGTGAAACTCATCTGTTGGGAAGGCAACTTCCCAATAAACCTGCCTTTAATATAATCTAATGTGGCGTGAATTGGCTCCTTTCACCAGTGGAGAAATAACCTATCAGTTTTGCTTTTAATAAGAGCACAAATCAAAGATGGGAATAATTCCTTTTGGGGGGCAAACAAAAAACCACACTCTTGCAAGTAATCGTTTGTTGCAAGTAACATCGTTTGTTGTGATTTTGGTGAAAGTTGTCAGAATTATGAATCATCTGGAGAAACTACTTAACCACAGTGACCCTCACTCATCTTCAAATGGAGCATTTTTACATTGTGATATAATCCTAAATATTACCATGACTGCCCTTGGATATGCTTGTGAGAACTAAAAGAGTTAAATATAAATATGTGTGGTGACCCACTCCCATCCCATTCACTGTCAAACTTACTGGCTTCCTGGTTATCTACCAGGTAATATTAGTAAGGAGCTGGTTGGAATGAATGCTCCGAGCTAATGCAGAAGGAAATGCCTTCAGGCTTTGTGACAGTTGCAAAGGCCAATTTACCATAGGGTGGAGGTGCATGTCACCAAGCATGCAAGTGATCAAAAACTGATTCTGTTAACGACTTAGTCGTTTGTCTACAGAGCATTAAAACAATGTTTTCCTACGGTCCAAAGTAAATGAAGAGATCTTGAAGTTGGAGCTTGGGAATACCAGCATTTAGGGAAAGGTTAACTATGCTCTGTTAATGGCTTTGGAGCATAGGCATATTACATATCAAAGGGTCAATGACTCTATTCCTATATGAAGTTTTTCAATCTATCTCTTGCACTAGATTCTCATACGGTTCAATAACCCCCAAATAATAAAGGCAAATCTGAAAGAGTGCTTAGGGGGAGAAATCAAGCAAATTAAAAGTCTTAAGAAGGAGTCAAAGAAGCTGGGGCCATCTCGCCCTGCGGCACAGCTCACCGCTGCGGAAGGGCTCCAGCAGCACGTCCGCGCGTGCGCACAAGCGCCGCAACACCGCGGCTCCGGGAGGCCGCTTCAGGTCCAGTGCTAGCGAGCGCTTGCCTCGGGCCAGGAAACTCCTGTCTCCCGCGGTGCCCAGCCGGTCCACGCGCACCACCTCGGCGCCGAAGTCCGCCAGGACCATCCCGCAGAACGGCCCCGGGGCCAGGCCTGCCAGCTCCACAACCCTGACACCGCGCAGCACCATGGCCAAGCCTAGGGTGAGAGCCGAGCAGCCTGGCGCCCATCCCGCAGTTTATCTATCGGGCGCCACGCCCCCCGCACCGCACCGCTCTCCACCCCCCCCCCCGCCCCCCTCTTGCGCCTGCGCGTCGCCTCCCGGAAGGCTGCGCGCTTGCGCACTTGCCGCCCACCCCGGGCGTTGAGTCAGTCGGTTTAGCTGCTGAACTTTGGTCTCGGATTTTAGGTCGTGAGTTGTATCCTTGACCCCGTGTTGTGCGAGTCCTCTTCGGACACTTTTCGTTGCGCCACCTGAATCGCTATTCTCACCCCCTCCGGCCCCCCAGTTGATTAAAGGTACTCAACTACTTAGATCAATGTAAGGAGGCAAGGACGTTTCCTGTAGTAGACCACTGGGTGTCTCCCTCGCGGCCCTGAAAAGTAGTCACCTTGCAACAGTTTGAAACCTCTCCTAGATGCCCGTACGGCCAGGGGTGTAGATCAGTTGCTAAATCCGGGCTTGGAGGGCCAGCACCGCTTAAAACGCCGGTGGTGTGCACGCCTACGATCCTAGCATTTAGAAGAGTCTGGGATATCAGAATTATTCATCTCGGGTTAAATGGGAGAGCTTTAGAAATCAATTTGGTTTGTCAGCTATCAGTTTTATGGACAGTTACAATTTCGAGTTAGAAACCTTTCAGCCTTTAAAGTACAACAAAATAATAACAAATATCCCACCCAAATTTACAGATTATTTTTCTCAGTGATGGGTAGAGCGTATGTATAGGTGGCCAGATGCAGTTTTTGAAACTGAATAGAACTAGACATGAGTACTAGAAATCTCCTGCACGGATTCCTAACAAGTGAGACAGATAATAAAAGCAAAGGCAAAATGCTACATAGTTGTAGCCAAAACACTTTTAACCAGCTACTGAGTTTTATAAGACACCTCAGGGAAAGGGGTCTGTGCTCTGTCAGAAAGAGCAGCCTCCTGCTAGAGGTCCCTAATGCTATCTGCTTGTCTGATGCGGTCTCAAGTGCCTACCCTTCCTCCAACCTCTTTCTGTCCAATTCTTTCCTTTGCATTTTTGATAAACTAGAAAGGAAAGAGAAAATCACACAGAATGGTATGATTGACTCCCATGTGGAGATGTTAACATTTTGTCAGAGTTGTTTCCTTTATTTTTCTGAAAAAAAAAAAAAAACAATGGTACAGATGTGGCTTGCACTTACATACAGGATCATATGCACAGATGTGGCTTGAGCTTACATACAGGATCGTGTTCACAAGAATCATAGGTCTTAGCATCATGCATTACAAATCCTCTCAGAGTGCTGAGTTATCCAGAGGCCCAGGCAAAGCAGACTGTGATAGGAGATCTCAACTCCAGATCTTTTCTCTGGTTCAGACTCTTCTAAAAGCTAATCAGAGGAAACAATAATGTAAATTATGCACAGGCAATTGTGTTGAGATATTTTCAAAACAAAGGATATTCATAATGCATTATTTGTAATAACGCCTGGAATTTTTGGTACATGGCACACAACAGTTATCCCAACCCTTGTGAGGTGGAAGAAGAACCATCAGGAATTCAAAGTCATCCTTGGTGATATAGCAGTTTCAGAGCTAGCCTAGGCTACATGAGACCCTGCTTCAAATCAACAATGACAACAACAAAATATATAGAAGCAAACAAAAACCTCCTAAAGTGAAAAGATTAAATAAGAAAAAAGCTTTAATTTTTTTAATTTTATTTTTTTATTGGTACAAATGTTTTGTCTGTATGTGTGTCTGTGCAGTGTAGGCATGCCTGGTACCTGCAGAGGCCCAAAGAGGGTGTTGTATCTGAGGACTCCACAGTTCCCTGAAGGAACTGGAGTTGCAGATGACTATCAGGTACTGTGTGAACAACTGGGCATCAAAAGTCAGTCCTGTGGGAAACAGCCAGTGTTCTTAACTGCAGAACCATTTCTCCAGCCCCAAAATTATATTCACAGGAAGTTCTAGATAGCAAATGAGAGTACTCTGTTGGGTCAAGATAGGAAAATATGCAGGAAACAAGTCAAATGGTGTGTTTTACTACTGTGCTTAACAAATAGAAGTTATAAGTTGGTTTAGGTTAGTCATAGAGTGCCCATGCTTTAGGTGCTAGGTTTGACTCCCACCCCCACCCCAACTGCATAATAATAATAAAGCCATAGATAGACACAGAAAAGGATCTGGTCCTCTGCAGTCTGTGGCTGTTGAAACCTGTTCCACACTATGCCCACGCTTACTTTTACCCACTGTCCTCTGTTGAGAGCTCAGAGAAGGCAGTAATCTTAATGATTGAGCAGCACCGTATCTTCCAATAGGGAGATGCTTACCAACTCTTGCTACGTTCTTTGGGATTTACATTCTCATTGGAATATACATTCACTTTGATTTGAATTTGCTTTGTGTGTGTGTGTGTGTGTGTCTGTCTGTCTGTCTGTATGTGAGTGTGTCTGTGTGTGTGCGCACGCGCATGGGTGCATGTGTTAATGGGGATTGGGCCTAGAGCCTGCGTAGCTAAGCAAGCACTTTACCATCTGGAATATATCTCAAGCCCTGTTTGTACTTTGCAACTTGATTCAGGATCTTACCAAGTTGCCCAGGCAGTATGAAACTTGTGATCCTCCTACCTCTCAACCTCACAAGTAGCTAGGATTACAGACTTACACAATCAGGAATTTTTTTTTTATTTTGACCTCAACATTTTTTTCCCACCATTTCAAATGATCCAAAATAGCATGTGAGAATGCTCTTAACACATTAGCTCAAACCCAGAAAAATGTGCTTGTGTGTGTGTGTGTGTGTGTGTGTGTGTGTGTGTGCTTATTTCCATATATGCTTATGAAGTTTTTCTTGCTGCTGTTTTACCTAAAGACGTATCAAAGTCTTCCTTAAGGCACTAGGTTAGTGGGCACTCGAATCTCTCCAATCATGTGTAACTATATAATTGTGTATCTTTATAATGTTTCCTATATACACATGCACAAATGTAACATTTCTTCCATTGCATTCACTCACATGTCATGGGTCATGGCTTCAACCTGTACACCTTGAAGCAAAGCTGCCACCAACTTTTCCCATTGAATGAATGGTTTTGGCTTTTTTGTCAAAAATCAAGTATCTTGTAGGAAGTGTGGGTTTCTTTCAGGGTCTTCTATTCCATTGATCCACCTATCTGTTTCTATAGTAATACCATGCAGTTTTTTTTATTATATATTTTCTTTATTTACATGTAAATTTCTCCTTTCCCAGTTTCTCCTCCAAAAAACAAACAAACAAACAGACAAAAACGAGAACAAACCCCTGTTCCCTCCCCCCTCCCCATGCCTGCCACCCCACCCTCTCCCACTTATTGGCCCTGGCATTCCCCTACACTGGGACACAAAACCTTCACAAGGCCGAGGTCCTCTCCTCCTATTGATGATCAAATTTGCAATCCTCTATTATACACATGCTGCCAAAACATTCAGTCCCACCATGTATAGTCCTTGGTTGGTGATTTAGTCCCTGGGAGCTTTGAGGGTACTAGTTAGTTCATATTGTTGTTCGTCCTAATGGGCTGCAAACCCTTCAGCTCCATAGATCCTTTCTCTAACTCCTTCATTGTGGACCGTGTACTCAGTTCAATGAATGGCTGTGAGCCTCTACATCTGTATTAGTCAGGTATTGTCAGAGCCTCTCTGGATAGCTATTTAGGCTGGCTTGTCCTTCCTTCAGTCTCTGCTCCATTGGTAATGCAGTACAGCTTGACGTCAGTGATGGTGACGCCCCTAGAAGTTCTTTTATTGTACAGGATTGTTTTAGCTATCCTGAGTTATTTGTTTTTCCACATGAAAATTGTTCTTTCATGGTCTAAAGAATTGGATTGGAATTTTGATGGGGATTGCATTGAACCCCACTGCTTTTGGTAAGATGGCCATTTTTACTATGATAATCCTAGCGATCCATGAGCATGGAGATCTCTCCATCTTCTGAGGTCTTCTTCGATTCTCTCTTCAGAGACTTGAGGTTCCTGTCACACAGGTCTTTCCCCTGCTTGGTTAGAGTATAAAGATATATTACTTTTAGCTACTGTGAAAGTTGTGAAACTGCAAAGCTTCTTTAAGGCAAAGGTCACTGTCAGCAGGACACAAGAGCAGCCACAGAGTGGGGAAGGATTGTCCCCAGTCCTACATCTGACAGAGGGCTAATATCCAAACTATATAAAGACCACAGTAAGTTAGACACCAATAACACAAATAACCCAATTAAAAAATGGGGCAGAGAACCAAGCAGAATTCTCAACAGTGGAGTCTCCAGTGCCAATGCTGAGAAGCACATAAAGAACTGTTCGACCTCCTTAGTCATCAGGGAAATGGGAATCAAAACAACTCTGAGATTCCATCTCACATCCAACAGAATGGCTAAGATAAAAAAACTCAGGGGACAGCAGATGCTGGCAAAGATGTGGAGGAAAAGGAACACTCCTCCACTGCTGGTGGGAGTGCAAATTTGTATAACCACTCTGGAAAGAAATGTGAAGGTTTCTCAGAAAATTTGGAATAGTTCTATCACTCCCGGGCATTTACCCAAAAGGTGTTTCACCATCCCACAAGGGAATTTGCTCAACTATGTTCATAGCAGCTTTATTCATAATAGCCGGAAACTGGAAACAACCCAAATGCCCCTCAACCGAAGAACAGATAAAGAAAATGTGGTTCATTTGCACAATGGAATACTACTCAACTATTAAAAACAAGACATCATGAATTTCACAGGCAAATGAAGGGAACTAGAAAATATCATTCTGAGTGAGGTAACCCAGACCCAAAAAGACATGCATGGTATGTACTCACTTATAAGTGGATATAAGTACAGGATAACTACCACACTACAATCCACAGACCCAAAGAAGCCAAATAACAGGGAGGGCCAAGGGAAGATGCTTGAACCTTTCTCAAAAAGGGAAACAAAATAGGTATGGGACAGAAGTAGAGACCTGGATGGGAGAAGGGATGAAGAGCAGGACGGGGCATGGAAATCAGGTGTAGTGAAAGCACAGGAGAGAGAAATGAAATCTGTGGGGGGTGGGGGGGCAGGGGGTGAATCTCTAGGATGTGCCAGAGATCTCAGACAAGGGGAGGCCCCAGGGTGTCTATGAGGATGACTCTAGCTGAGACTCCTAGAAGTGGGGGAGATGGAGCTGAAATAGCCACTTTCTGTAAGCAGGCAAGAGTCCTAGCGAAGGGATAAAGACAAGAACCAACCCACAAAATCTTTGACCCAAATTGTGTCCTGCTTCAAGATGTACAGGGACATAGATGGAGCAGAGACAGAGGGAATGGCCAAACAATGACTGCCCGAATTGAGATCCATCTCATGGGCAAGAGCCAGTCCCTGACACTATTAACAATACTGTATTACGCTTGCCGACAGGAGCCTAGTGTAACTGTCTTCTGAGAGGCTCCACCCAGAAGCCAGTGGAAATGGATGCAAAAGACCCACAGCAAAACATTAGATGATGCTCTGGGAGTCTTGTGGAAGAATTGGGGGAAGGATTGAAGGACCTAAAGAGGATAGGGACTCCATAGAAAGATCAACCGAGTCAACTAACCTGATCACTGAGGCACCAATTAAAAAGAACAAGCATGGGCTGAGCCTAGGCTCCATGCGCATATGTAGCAGATGTATAGCTTGATCTTAATGCAGGTCCCCAACAACTGGAGCAGCAGCTGTCCCTGAATCTTTTACCTGTCTGTGGACTCTCTTCCCCTAACAGTCTGGCCTCAGTGGGAAAGGAAGCACCTAGTCCTGCAATGACTTGATGTGCCAGGGTGGGGCAATATCCGGGGGTGGGAGGAATCACCCCTTTTAGAGGAAAAAAGGAATGGAGCATAGGGGAAGGAGGGAGCTGTGTGAGCCAGCACAGGGCTGGGGGGGCTGATGCCGGGATATAATATGAATAAATAAATTATGAAAATAAAGATCGTGGGTGTATGATGAAGACTCATCTGTTTGGAGAGACACAGGTCTTAAAAGGGACCCTCTAGTCTGACTGAAGGTGTGGGTAACTGAAAGTGGGGTCTTGTGGAGACAAGTGACCTTGCTGTTTATGTGTCTCTGAGTTGTATGGCTGTTCACACTGCCAGAAATATGTTTTGTTTTACATTATCCACATGACAGTTAATGTATGACCATTATAATTATTAAGAACATTTTTTAAAAAATGTGTAACCAACAAAAAAGTGTGTTTATTTCCACAGATGGTTGTGCAGTTTTTCCTGCGACAGTTTTATCTATGATAGAATCACCCTCCAGAACAGTTAGGATCTAGTGGATACTCTTCAGGTATAAAATCTCTTTGGTTGTCAGATATCTTTAGCACTTGAGTGAAATGTTTGTGGTATATGCAGACTTTGGAAGGCTTTAAGCATGTTTGTGGATAAAAGGGATGGGTCAAAGGTTAGACTAAACATGGGGGCCAATGAGTTAGCTAATAGGAGAGCCCTACTTCACTTTTATTACCTCTAGCTTAAGGGTGATAAATTGAAGGAAATCTTTTAAACTTAAAAGCTCATGCATAAATTTAAATTGTTGTAAGAAATAAATTAAGGACTCACTACTTTAAAGCGAGTTGATTATGTGCTGTTTTCCAGGTAAGAATGTCAGTGATGAGTTTTAAATACTTCTTAACATGCATTGCAGTGATACTTCCTCCAATGAAACAAACGTGGGTCCTGGGGATGTAGCTCAGTGCAAGGGCATATGCACAGCACGTACAAGGCCTTGGGAGTGTGAGCGTCAGCACTGTGTGTGTGTGTTATGTGTTGTGTATATTGTGTGTGCCTATATGTGTGTGTATCTGTGGTGTGTGTGTGTGTGTGTGTGTGTGTGTATGTTACTATCTGTGTCGACTTATGGCACATTCCACAATGGTGTTTTGGTGGCAAATTGAATCCCTTTTCTTTGTAGATTCTGGGATGGGGAAAGCTAGGCAAAAACCAACTAGCACCTTCTATAACACTATGGCATATTAAAGTTGATTTGTGTACATTAGTCAAGTATGATAGTAGAGAAAATAATATCACTTTTATTGAAAACATTTAAGACATGTTATTATGGGTCTCATAAATGGAATGCACTTGTATTTTGCATCCATCTGTCTGCCTGTATTTAATTAAGTTTACAGCTCATTCAACATAACATGGTATATATAAAAATTGGATATAATTCCCAAATTTAAAAAAAAAATGTGATAACATCTGTACTATATCAACTTAATCTTACCCCAGCTGGGTGTGCAGAGTCAAGAGAACTCTACCACAGCCCCAGTAATGCAATGGCAAAGAGAAGATGTGGCAAGCCAGATGTGAGAAAATTTTATATCTGAAAGTCTAAGTCAGTAGAACTCAATATTATCTACATGGTGTTTTTTGTTTGTTTGTTGTTTTTTTAAAAGAGGAGCCAATTATTTGTGAGCATTGTAAATAATTGCTCTATTTGAAGGTTATCTGAAATGACTAAATGCATTTTATTAATGACTATAAGAAAAAAAACCCACTAAACCAAATGCTGTGTCTCAGTCTAGACTTCAGAAGTATTTCTCCTATATAGATTCTGGTAAGAGCTCTTATTCTTGCCCTAGCCCCATCATAATCAGGCTAGTTTCTGAAATATTATGAAGAACAATGAGCTCAAAACTTGATTGATTCCAAAGCCAATACTACATTTAAACAGAGCACCAGAACTCTTTGCAAATGCATCCTTTGAGGTGAATGCTTATTTCCAACCTGTATCAGGTGGAAATCTCTTTAGATATGTAGAAAAGAGTGACAAAGATGCCAAGCATTTCCCAAGGTCTATTCTCTGTAGCCCCTGAAGCATCCAACATTATTGGTATGCCATTAGAATGAATAACAATGTGACAAATGCAACAGTTAAGTGCTCCATATAGAACCACCAACATCCCTCAGATCCTAACAACCCTAGTTCAGCTACAAATCGCCCCCAAGGTGGAGCTATCCTGTCTCCCTCATCACTTAGTTTCAAAGAGCAGAAAGCCTGCGAAGGTGGAGAAGCGCTGGTGGTCCCCATGGAGGGCACCGTTGCCCATCCTTAGCCAGACTTCATCTCCTTTGGCCAACTTGAGCACTGCATGGTTGCTGGATGTGTCTGATTTTCCCTTTGTTTCATAGCTGGGAAGACAAAGAGGGACACACTAGTTAATCTTGGCAGTGAAGACCCAGGTCTTGAGCATATTCTGTCCATATCTTCCCCTGTGCTTTAGGTGAGGCCACGTGCTCTCTAAATGACATACAAGTAGAAATAGCATGAAGCACTCCTAGAACCTTACAATAAAACCTACCTCCTCCTTTCCTTTCCCTTGCCTCTAGATGATCAACAACAATTACAATAATGGCCTTGAAAGCCATTCATAAACATCTGGGTTCTTGAAGATCACTACGTAGAAGAGAGCTCTCTTAGCCCTACTCAGACTGGGAACATACACCCAGGATTATCTCTTTGGACTATTAGATAAGGAAGAAGTAAAGTTCTGCCATTCTTGATACTTTACATAGAGTATTTATTATCATAATTTATTTCCTTCTTGCCAATCAGGAATCTGATATTCAACAAAGAGACTGCCAACAGCTAAAATGAAAATATATTACATTTGCTTATAGCCAGGCAGTAGGCAATGTGGAATTAAACACTGTGAGCTAGAAAGATAAAGATTGTTGAGTGGTGGCTTGGATGAGAATGGCCCCGACAGGCTCATATATTGGAATGCCTATTCCTAGTTGATGGACTGTTTCAGAGATAATGGCCTTGTTGGAGGTGTGTCACAGAGAGACGGCTTTGAGGTTTCTAAAACCTCAATCTCATTCTCTCCCGAACTCCTGCAAATTTGTGGACAGGATGATGTTAGCTCTCAGCCACTGCTCAGTGCCATGCTTGCCTGCCGGCTGCCACACACCCCCACCATGGACTTAGCCTCTGAGATGGTAAGGAAGGCCCTCACCTAAATGCTTCGTTATATAAGTTGTATTGGTCATGGTGTCTCTTCACAGTAATTGAACAGTAACTAAGACATCATGTCATGGTTAGAAGACATTGGGAAAGAGTATAGTAACATAGACTTCCTGGTCTGCACACACCAAATATTCAAAACAGAGTATTCGAAAGAGGCAAATACTCTTTGCAGCTTTTAGAAGATGTTTCTTTAAAAGGTGATTTTGGAGAATAACAACATGCTTGAGAGGTAGACTCTAAACAATCAGGGCCCTAACAAGGCTGAATAATAAAACCAAATACTTTCATATCTGGAAGAGCAGGAATAGAGCTGATGTTTTGCCACTAGGAACTTTCATTCAGAGTCACACTCTATTTCAAAATGTCTTTGGTAATTAATAGTAACTATATTTAGAAAAGGGCAAACAATGGATCACAAGAGTAATAGGCTAAAAACTGTCCAAAAGTGTACTAGATAATGATTCACTAACACATGTCACCGACTAAGAGCAAGCAGAACAAAAGCCTTATGTGTCTGTGTCTAAGGAAACTGCTGCCGGAGTTTCTAACCCAGTCTTGTTAGAAAGACTTGGGACATTTGACATTAGTCCTTAGATCAACACCAGCAGGAAGTGGAACATGAAAAATAAAAATGAACCCTAAAACTTACCACACCACTTTGGATGTGACCATGGAGAAGAGTAAAGGGAAAGTGTCCCCCAAAGGATAGGCTCAGAAGCCAGAGAGAAACCCAGCTGAGTGGTTGATGTATGGAAAGGACTAGTCATCTCTGACTTCCAGCTTTGAACTGGTTTAGGATCCTCTCCCATGGAGACCAAGACAGAGAGGTGTGTCCTATGCTAGGAAGGAGGAGGAGCTGGATGGCTGTTTGGAAATCAAGGGCCTGGAGAGGGCTTGATGGTCTCCAGAATCCATTTCGTCCTTGTTATGGTTTTGATAGAAAATGTCCCCAACAAACTCCCATGTTTGAACACATGGTCCCCAGCTGGTAGAATGTTTTTTATGGCGGGGGGGGGGGGGGGGGTTGTGAAATCCCTAGAAGGAAGAGCATAGCTGGAGTAAGTAGATTACAACAGTGCTCTCTTGAGTGTACATCACCTCTAGATCCTTCCTGCTTGCCTTTCCCTGACCCAGGCCCTGGCCCACTGAGATGGCGTGAGGAATGCTACCACATGCAGCTCCTAGAAGGAACTCATTCATGCCTTCCTTGCTGTGCCAGGCTGAGTCATCTCAATCTATTAGACAAAATAGACCCTCCCTTAAGTCACTTCTTCCTGAGTACTTGGTCACAGAGATGAGAAAAGTAGTGAATGGCCTTATACATGCAGACTGCACTAGTTGCTTGCTGCTCTTGGATTGGTTAGCTGAGGTGAAGAACAGGGTGATAATCTGACCCAATATCGGGGTTCTCATGAAGAACAAAACTGCTACATTAGGCTGTTGACTCCTAAACTCCTCCCTGTCTGTAGGCTTGCTCTGTTCAAGTTACAGCAGCATTCACGAGACCTGTGATAGAAGACATTACATACCTGTACATGCTGAAGACTGTGTTGCCATTGTGCATAAGGTACACATACACTTCCTCTACATCCTCATGCTTCATCATGCTGAAGGTGAAGAAATACACACCTGGAAAGGACAGGCATCCACTCATTCAATTATATGTAGATGGTAAGTCACATGATCTCACACCTGGCTTTGTTATTTTCTGGGTATTGTGTAGTTTCTTCATGGCCTGTTTCTATGACTATCCTCTCATCTGTTCACCTTAAAGGTACTTTATTTTTAACTTTCCCTATTTCCTGGCTATACTTAGTAAGATTTTAAAAATCATTAAAATAATGAGTCAAACATAACATTAAAATGGACAACTACATCCCACACATGTTAGCTAGCCAAGATGATGAAATATTAGAGCACAGAGTAAATGCTTCATAGTTCTAAAGAAACAGTTCAGAAAATGTCTCACATGACTGTTGTAAATGAATAATGTATAAATAAAACATTGACTTTAACTCAGCCACACCACTTGGTTACTAAAGATATATTCTTATGGAATTCCATGTTACAGTTTTTGAACTACTGGCTAAACAAGAGAAAAACCCAGAAATAGCTAAAAAAAAAAAAAAAAAAAAAAAAAAGGAAAAAAAAACGCAAAGGGTCATTCCTATTTCTTTTCAAGTATCTATTTGTTTTCTATGGTTGTCATAATTCTTCTGATAAGGACTAAAGGCTTTTTGAGCTCACTTGGCTAAGCCTAGTCACAGAAGAACAATTGTGCTTTGTGAAGTGTCAAGATACATATTTGATGACAATGAGTGATATCTATTCATATGCCTAGAGGTTGGTTCATAGATGAAAGTCAAAGACAGATGAAAAATAAAAGACTTCAAAAAATTTCCATTTTATAAGATTTCATTTCATACACACACAACTTTCAATACTTCCAGAAAATAAATTTATAATCAAAATGACAGCAAAATACATACGTCTTCCTTTTTAAAATGATGCTATAAATAAAAATAGATTGCAGAAACACTTTAGAAAGAGCAGTTTAAGAAACCAGATGGCAAAAAATTAAACTTTTAGAACTGCATGCCCCTCCCTTGTGTCCAGGATTTCAGGTCTTTGGATAGCTGCAACTGCAAATATCAGCTTTCTCTGTCTTAATGATCTCAAAGGTGAGAAAGATGACAATCAGCTTGTGATCATTGGTGAGGCTAAGACATAAGCAATCCATATAAGGAATCAACTGTTAGCATCAGAATGGTGTCCAGCCAAGCGAGCTTAAAAAGCCTTTAGTCCTTATGCTTTGATTATAATGTCATTGAACTCAGGGAGATTATTAACCCAGGATGGCCAGGCACTTATCTGTGGCACAGATCATGATCTGCAAAAGTTGTTACAGGAAAATTAAAACCATCAGAGCAAAAACATAAACAAACAGACAATCACAAAAAGTAACACTGACTGCTATGTAATAAAAGATTGTCTTTGTAGTCACATGCCTTAGGTCATTTCTCACTTAAATGGGGGGGGGGGGGATAAACCAAAGCACATTAAAAGCATGCATGTAAGCTTAACATGAGATACTTCATTCATTAGAACTTTTTATTTTTTCTATATATACTCTGGAGGGGAACAAAAAACATAAAAGCAGAAATTGAAAAACTGTCAAATATATGCAAAGCTAGAACACTGAAGATAATAAGTTCAGATATGTAAAGGTGGTACCCAAAGCATCAGGAGGCTGGAGAGGGCTTCTGAGATTTGGTGGAGATAGATCTAGACTCCTCCCTGATGGAGAAAGGCCACTGAAGTGCTGAAGGCTAGTCCTGAGATCAAGCCTACAGAGGCAGTTTGCTAGAAAAAGTATAGGATACTAAAGTGGTTCTGTAGTAGTTAGGATGTAGATGTCAGGATTTGCCAGCAAAAACAAGGCTCCTAAAAGCTGGGGAGCTTCAAAGCTGGTTTAGAAGTCTTCCTTGGGAAGTATGCAGAGGCAGAGGAACTGTGGTCTCAAAGGAGAAACACACAGAGGAGCCCCACTTAGGAATTTGATTATGCAGTGTTCAATTGATATCCCTGGGAGGCCTCCTCTTTTCTGAGGGGAACTGGATCTGGAGGACAGAATAGGTGGGGGTTGAGGGCTAGGAAGAGAAGAAGGAGGGGCGAAATGGTGGTCGGGATATAATGTATGAGAGAAGAACAAATACAAAGAAAAAGAATCAGTCCCCTGGCAACAAGAGGTGGCACTGAAATATCAGTATTCATGGTTGCCTGGGTCCCTTCCCCAGCAAATAGCTGATCTAGGAGAAGCCAGTCCATTCAGTAGCCAGCTACTTTTAAAAAGTAGAAACAACAGCTAGAATTCCCAATGGATTACTAGTACTGAAAGGAGATGTTGCTTATACTAGATGGACGGTATCGCCAAAAGCTTAATCATCCTGAGTTGTAAATATACCCATAAGGCGTATGGCACTGTCATAAAACAGAATTCAAGAGCCTGCAGGAGAAAAGAGCCAGACAAGGCCAGGAACTAAAAACAGAGATGTTGGGAAATTCTGGTTATATTGATTATTTTCCCAATAATTATGATCAAATGCCTGACAAGAGGAAAGGCTAATTTTGGCTTACATCTTAAAAAGGAATACACTCTATCATGGCATAGAAGGTATGGCATCACTAGCATGTCATGTGACTCAGTGCCTCTACAGACAGGAAGCAGAGGACAGACAGGACATGGAGCCAAACCAAACCACTAGGCCTGCCCTAGTGACCTACTTCCTCCAACAGCACTCCCACCTAAAGGCTTCATAGCCTTGCAGAACAGTGCCACTATCTGAGGACTAAGTGTTTAAAAATGACTTCACGGGAGACATTTTAGAGTTACCCTACACAGTCTGCTACAGAACTACACAGGCTCAAGGCTGTCTCACAATGCAAAATTCATTCACTTCAATTTTTAAAGACTTGACTGCCTTTAACAGTCCAAACTCTGGTCACAAGTGTACAGTATCTTCTAAGAATCAAGGTATTCTCTTAAGTGAATCTCTGCACAGGTCAAAGCCAAATTACATACTTGTAGCATAAGGACACCAAGTAAATATTTCCATTCTATAAGGAAGGAATGGAAGCAAAACCAAAACCTACTCAGGCAAGCACCAGACCCTACAGCTCCCTCCCAGTCTGGGATCTGGGGTCTGTGGTAGAATCGTCTGGCTATAAAGGGCTTTGGCTGCTCCACCTTTCTAATTCTGCTGCATGTAGCATACATGGTTTCTCTCTTAGGGCAGATCCACTCTGTGCCTGCAGCTTTCCTCGTGGGAGAACCTCAACTTTTGTAGCGAGTCCAGCATCCCCAACGTTGTAGGGACTCTGTTGCAGTGAGCGTCACCTCCACAGCTACATGAAATGGCCTATCAAATCCTCCTTGTAGGAGCTCTACCCCTGCACGCATTGGATGGCCTTGGTGGCTTTCTGTACCCTTGGCATCAGACCATAAAACAACCACAATCCCTTTAATCTCATGTCATTAATGTCTGCAAAAAAAAAAAAAAAATCCATGAGAATAATGCTGCCAACTTCTACTGCCAGCTCAAAATATAGACTGGCCCACCTTGCACCACAGCCATCATAGCCTCTGTGTGCCTTTGAGGCTAACCCTGGGAAAGCACATCCCCGGGTAACAGGATTGGAACAAGAACCTCTTTTTTTTATTAGATATTTTCTTTATTTACATTTCAAATGATATCTCCTTTCCCAGTTTTCCCTCCAGGAAAAAAAAA
>JADRCD010235882.1:3483-15015 GCA_019843815.1 Montemys delectorum
TATATATATATATATATACACTTAAGATACATACATGGCCTGGGTCCATGCCAGCATCAAGGGTAGACTGAGGCAGGAAGAGAAAGGAGGGTATGGAGTCAGTAATAATGGCCAAAGCAGCTTTAATCTTTGGCAACTGCATGACCAAAAGCTGCTTACTTTTGACAATTTCTATCTTCTTTAAAAAGCTCTTTGCTATTCTATGGCCCAAATCACCTCTCTCTGTCTCTGTCTCTTTCTGTCTCTCTGTCTCTGTCTCTGTCTCTGTCTCTGTCTCTCTCTCTCTCTCTCTCTCTCTCTCTCTCTCTCTCTCTCATCAGGCCTAACTACCCATCTTAACAATTCCACAAGTGTTCATGCATACTTAAATCCAAACACATATACCTACACATGTATGTACATATAGTCAAACTGACATCTATACATATATAGATTTGGTGGATGGGACAGAGCCCTAGAAGCCCCACTTCATTTCTTCTCTCTGGTAATTTATACCTTCTAGACAAAAGGTTTTTTTTTTTTTTTTTTTATAAAATTACATCACAGATAAAATGTTACACAAAGGATGAGTTACAGAAAGATGTCTATAGTAAGTTCAAGGCAGTGCTTCATTCGATAAGCTCATTATAAGTTCAAAGCAACAGTTTCACATGGCCTTGCTTTATCATAGCACACACCTGTGGCTTTATCCTTGGACCTGACCTAGAATAAATGCTTTCCCTTGATCACAGATCTGTCCCAAGCCTGTTCCTCTTCTTAGTGCAGCTTATAAAAACTCATTGTGTTCCTTACTAGGCAGCCTTTACTTACTATTGTATGAGGAGTGGACACATTTTATTCTTGATTCCATCTTTATTACATCTTCTGGCAAAACAACTAAAACCATCTCCTTAAACTTTCTTCCTAAATCATTTAACTCAAATCAGGAAGCAATCAATTCATTTAAACAGCATTAATTCATGAAAGTTCATCTTCATGTTGGTCAACAGGGTCAAATTTGCTCAATAGGGTGGGAAGAAAGACTTATCAGAGGCAAGAAGCAATCCTGGGACAACATCTCTGGGGCTGTGCCTCTCCAGAGTGCAGCCATATAAAATGGTAGGCCATCTCCAGGAAACTTACTTGCTTGCCACAGAGCCTTTCCTAGATGGCTTCTGTCAATACGCAAATAGACATGCTGCACAAACTATGTACATATACCCACTTCAAATACAAATATACACACCAGACAAACTTGACATATATACACACCTCAAAAACACATACTAAACACTATACACATATATCACACAGACATACACAAAGCATTTCTTGGAAGAATAAGGGAAGGGACCCCCATGGAGCACCTTTTGTTCAGCCATAGCCCTTTCTAACCTTCATGATGACCACAGAGGCTCACCTATGCCTCACCAATAACCAGGGCCTTGAGCATGGGAAAAACTCACTGCTTGCTTTGGTTCTCATTTCTGTAACTGTTAGGAAACCACGTGAATTAATAGCTTTAGCCCAATCTGTCAGCCCACAGTTCTTTAGCAGGTATAAATCTGGCTTGATAAGATCCAAGCTATGGACCGTTTTGACCGTTGCTTCCCAAACTGTGCTGACCTGAGAGGCTGCTGGGATGCCATAACTAGATCTGACCACAAGTTCAATTTAATGCTTACAAGGCACACAAAGCTAGAAAGCGGCTTTGTCAGTCGTTTTGTGTGGTGGTGTGAACACGTTGGCCTGGTTATTTCTGAATAATAGTTTTAGGGGAAGGCTTACTGAGAAAGAACAAAAGTGTAGGTGCTCTTTGCTGTCACTGTCGTTGGGCAAAGGGACACAAAGATAAAGAGAGTAGAGGCAAAACGAGAAAGGTACTGAAAAGCCCATCGCATAGACCTTACTTGACAGAGTCAACAACAAAGCCCTGATGGAGTTTGGCCTGAGTCTTAAGTAACTCCAGATATCTAGCAAATGCCAGGTAATGTTGAGAAAGACATTTCTCCAGCCTATAATTTGATATCAGTCCAAAGATGTTGGAGTTAGATTTGACCACTTATAAACACCTCGCCATTATTAAAATCAAGGCTTCTCTGACAGAAAGGAAAGGTACGGAGGTTGTTCCGTGCATTTACAATTTTCAAACAGTAACCTCAGCCCCAGGAAGTGCTAAGCATCTGTGTGCCTAGAAAAGTAAGATTTTTTTTTTTATATTTACTCGGGCTACAAAATAAATGTAGATGGCTCTTGCCTGTCCCTGCAAAAGGCACTGCAAGTGTGGTCAGATGCCCTGTACACATCCAAGGACACAGAAGTCATTGCTGCTGTTGCTTTGGGCTAAGGCTGCTTAGAGAATCAGGGTTAGTTTAGCCTATCAGACACTGCCCTGCCAGCCTCAACAATGCATCCACGATGTTCTTCATATACTTGTGTCCATATGGAACTAGCTTATCTCAGATCTTGTCTACATCTAAAGCAAGACATTAGTGAGTGAGCAGACAGCCTTCTGCGATCTTATCCCAGACCCAGACTTGCAGGTTGGGTTTAAATAAACAGGCAGGCAAGCTAGGAAAAAAAAATATCTCCAAGCACAGAAGAGTAAAGTCATCAGCAGAAGCAAGCTTGCAACATCAGCCCCATTAGCACGGCCCCAGGGACAGGAGATATCAAGTTACTGGATGGCAAGGATGTGATAAGAAACTTGATAATGCCCATCTGCTGCTGGGGTCAGGTCTGCCTCAAGCAGGAACCTGGCAATGCACACATGCACGGAGGGGTTCATGTGCTATGGGTGCTCATGTGTGTTTAAAGGAGCTGCGGGTGGGACAGTTAATATAGGACTTTTCCATCCAGGAAATCTATATCCCTTCCAAAGCCTGGATTTATTAAAAATCTTGAAGTCTCTCACATCTGTTACAAGGCATGTATCATAATTTAGGCACACTATTGGGTGCCGCACTCTGGGTCTGAGGTTACAGGCCCTCTCGTTGCCAACCCAGGGATCATTATTATTGGCAGCCTTCGGGGATTAAGAAGCATGATTCTAAGAAGAGCCATCATGATGGAAGGCTGTGAGCTGGCCAGCTGTGGTGGTCCCAACAGTGGATACCCTAAACTTCTCAGCTCAGTGTAACCAGAGTTCCTGTGAAAGAAGCTGCCCCTGAGATGTTTCAACAGCTATAAAATTCCCCTAATAACTCATTCATAGTTCCTGTCCCCTGGACCACCACCATGTCGATGGAAACTGAGTTGGGTCCAAACAGGATGAACTAAACTTCTGTTCAAGCAAAAAAGTTATCCCAGGGCTGAAGGGCTTTAAATGGATCATGGATAATGTTTTATTGCCCCAGGACCAGGGTGAACTCAGCCCCCTTACACTTAGCCTCGCCTTTCACAATGTTATTTTTAGAATTCTTATTACACCCAGCTTAAACTAAAAATATGATTCCCAGGAATAGCAGAACCTAGTTTTAATTGTGCAAAGAGAAACAAGTGCCCATAGTCTCTGATTACATATGATGTTTCATGTGGCTGACGTCACCGTGAGGGACATGCTCTCCGGCTGTTGAATTCAATCCATTTTGTTTTGCTTTTCCACCTAGCTTCTTCAGCACTGGGTTTGTCTCTACGGTCTATGCTTGGATTTCTGATGGTGTGAAACAGAATCCCTGTTTAGGAGAGTTCACCTCCAAGGAGTGCCCTCAAGCCTTTCTAGCCTATTTAGTCAGTGCTGGCCACACCGTCTGCTGTCTCTCTCACTGGGAGGCAAGGTCCTGTGGTAGGAGAGCTTTGGAACCTGACAAATGGCACCTGGGTCTGTATCTTGATCGTCAACCTCTAAGATCCCAGGCACACATTTAGTCTTCCTTAATCATACTTACTCTTCCATGAAAAACAATTATAGGTGTTATGCTGATAAATGAAATAATTAACCTACTCTGTAGAAGCATAAAAAAAAAGTATCATGTTTTTACTTGACTAATTTTTGCACTAGTCAAAATCCCAGAAACAATAAGGTGGCATGAGAGGCTTATGTCTGTGTGTATCGAACCCTAATGAAGCACACACGGGAACACGCATGGCTATGTAGCAAGCCAGCACAAAGTGCCACACTGTGAAGCTGAAGCCCAGCCTAGACTCTGAGATCATTTTCAAGGATATGCTTTCTCATGAACTCAGGCTGGTCCTAGAAGGATCTGAGGGCAGTCATACTCTCTGTCCGGTGTCGTTGGGGCTAAAGACACAGTGCCTAGGATGGAGCTATTTAACCCAGAGCACCTAGCTCTGCCTCTTATTTCCAAAGTGATCTTGGGCTTCTTACTTAAGATTTTAGACCTCACCTTATGCAGCTTAAAATGTATATGTTGTACATATGCTGGACTTAGGTCCCCAGATGTGCAGCTTGGTCTTCATGCGGGTCCCCCAACAACTGGAGCAAGGCTGTCCCTGACTCTGTTGCCTGCCTGTATATCCTGTTTCCCTAACTGGCCTGCCTTGTCTGGCCTCAGTGGAAAGAGAATATGCCTAGTCCTGCAGCGACTTGATGTGCCATGGTGGGTTGGTACACAGGGGGGACTCTCCTTCTCAGAGAAGGAGGAGGGGGGGTAGAGGGGAAGATTCTGTGTGTGGGGGGGGTCCTGGGAAAAGAGGGGGCCTGCAACTGGGATATAAAGTGAATTAATTAATTATTTAATGGAAGAAAAATGTGTATGTTGTCTCTGTCTTCAAATGTGGCCACGAGGGTTAAATAAGGAAGGGTAATGCGTGCATGTCTTTGGCACTGTTCTATAGCCAACTGCTCAAGAAAGATGAGATGCTGTTAATAGGATTATAGGAAATGCATTCTTGATAGAAACAACTGCCTGAGCCGAGAGAGGACACATAGGACAATTGAGGGATCCTTGTGGTCTTGACTGGCATCAGGCATGGTCTTGACTGGCATCATAGGGCATATTTTGGCAGAAAGAGCACAGTTTCAGGTATCCTCCCTGAGTAATCTTTAAGAGTTGTGACCTGCTTCTCACTCGTGTAGACGCCATGTCCAATGTCTCCACCTAGTTCACGGGTTCTCTGAGGACAGGAACCTCTACTGGAAGCCGCCCACCAAATTCGTTAACCTTATCTTCTCGAGGGTAGTCATTTCCTATCCCAGTTTTGAAATAACTATACACATGTTGATACAGTTAGCTTCACAGTGCAATGGAAGTACCTTCTCATAAGAGAAAAAGCACATTTGAGAGCGTTCTGTCGGAAGGCGCATCTGGAGGTCTTGAACTCATTTTTTTTTTTATCATCTCTCAAATTCCTCTCACCTAGAAGGGAGCTTGGTCAGAATGGACCAGACAGCCACGCTGGACCTGGGTTGAGTGAATGTGGAACAGCAGAGGCATGAAGAATATTGAGTTTAAGAGGGGTACGAGGGCAGACATTAACAAAAAGACCAACACATTTTCAAAGTAAGACTCCTGCCAAGTGTTGGCTGGAAGCACTGGGATGCTGCAGTGCGCTTGCGCTGTTTCTAAGTGTCCAGGTCTCTTTCACCACCATGAAGCTTTCACTCTACCTTAATACGCACAGAAATAAAACTCTTTTTCTTTCAAAGCAGGCATGATCATCTCACCCACCACTGTGAATAAAGAGTGGAGAACTGGAAAATGAGGAGAAAGGGAAGGTACCATGCCAACCTTTCCCAGGCTTGGATACCATCAGCCTGTGTTGACCTGCAGATTCCCCGCATAGATATGGCTTTGAGATCGTACACTGACCCTTCCACTTCAACTCTGGGCATACACAGCCTGACCCCAGGAAGAGGCGGTGCTGCCTCTGGAGTTGTCTGGCCCTGCTGGAATCTTTTCTCTGCTTTTTCCACTTGGACTTCCAGCCCCATAGCACACTCTGCCCCTCACTAGACCATATTTCCTACTTTCAGCCTTGTCTGGGGATGTCTGGAAACTCATGACTTAATGGCGTTCAAACGCAGCTAAGGGGTGTGTAAAAAGGAATACAAATGGACTAAGGGGAGAAGGCAGATAGCTGAGGCCAGGCGTGTCCAGCTGCCCAGCCTAGAAAAGAATGGCCAACTAGGAGCAGCCTGGCTAGACAGCTGATCTGCACTAAGCCTCCCATGGGTGAGCCAAACTGGTCATTTTTCACCTACCTATGACCCATGTGTTGTTCTTTACATTGTTGGCTCTATTTTCAAACCTGTCAATGGTCTTGTGAAAAGGTTGCACACATGAGCAAAGCCGTGGGCAGCACCAGGAGTAGGCTATGAAGAAGAAGGTGTGGAGCCACCACGTGGCTACAGAAGGACCTGGGAAACTGAGTCAAGAAACTGTGAGCTTGTCATTGTCTTTAATCACAGCCAAAATGAGACAGGTTTAAGTCACTGTGCTCCTGTCTGTTAAGAATAGAAACCTGGCTATAAATCCAAGATGGACTACACATTTGTTGAACTATATTTATCAAGTTTCTTAATAGAAGAGGCTCAAAGGCCTTTGAGAAAAAACTCTTTTATTTATTTATTTTTACAGCAACAGAAGCTAGCAACAAGCTGTTTACTGTTTCTGCTCAGTTGCCAAGTGGGTGACTCACTTAAAATGGGAACCGCATCAGCTCTGTTTGTAGGAACATACAAGGTTGCTGTTTGCCGAAGTTCTGTGTCCCTAAACTTCTTTCCAACACTGAACCAAAATATCTAAAAGAAGATGGGCAGGAACATCACTGAAGAGACATTTGCTCAGATGGCCTGGCCTCCCTCCAAATCATCACACTGTCCTGGTTTTCAGGGAGAACCAGTCCCAGCCCTTCTCTAGACATGCATGTTCCACCAATTGTTTTTACTAACCCAGGGATTCTCAACTTCCCCAACACTACCACCCGTTAGCACAGTTCCTCATACTGTGGTGACTCCCAATGAGAGAATTATTTTCATTGCTTCTTTATAACTGTAATTTTGCTACTGTTATGAATCATAATGTAAATATTTTTGGAGAAAAAGTTTGCCAAAGGAGTCAGGTTGAGAACCACTGTGGCCAGACCAGCTGGTTCTGCCTAGCCACCAAGTTCAAGGAACTGAAAACCACAATAACAGATGATGGTGACCTCGGGTTCCCATGGCACAACTTGTTGATTTGAAGCTGAGGAGGTAGAGTGATCAGGTCTCCCACTGGTTTCCCATGCTCGCCAACGAACTACCTGGTTCATCAAGATAGAACCTGGTTTGGGAATTTTATATCTGACCAGAAAAGCAGTACAAGGCAACGTAGAAGAGGAGAACAGGCTGCCAGAGGCTCTAAGAAGGGCAGCATTCTGGGTCTCACTGTTGGCAGCATCCTCTCAAAGCTGAGAAGCAGAACCCAGCCTTTCTCCCAGAGTTTAAAGAATTCAAAGGCCACATAAGAAAATGAGAGAGAGAGAAAACACCAAAACAACCCAGGGATGGATGAATAATGCAATAAGCAAGGGGAGAAATGCTCATTCTGGAACTTTCTGAAGCACTGTGACTATTTCCAGGTAACAGGATATTAATAGGGCATTTTCACTGCAGTATCAGAATTTAATAATCACCAGATATAAATATAAATATATGGAAAAAGACATCTCATGCTCACTTAACCTTCCCGTGGCCTCTGTCTGAAGGAGACTATACTAAGAGCACATAATTCTCAAAGAGGGTGAGCTGGATATCTGAACCTCCCTTCATTTTCTTAGGACAGTGGTTCTCAACCTTTAATGCTACAACCCTTTAATAGAGTTCTTTACGTTGCTTGGCCCAGGGAGTGGCACTATTAGGAGGTGTGGCCTTGTTGGAATAGGTGTGTTGTTGTGGGCATGGGCTTTAAGACCCTCACCCTAGCTGCCTGAAAGGCAGTCTTCCACTAGCAGCCTTCGGATGAAGATGTAGGACTCTCAGCTCTGCCTGTATCACGCCTGCCTGGATGCTACCCTGCTCCCACCTTGATGATAATGGACTGAACCTCTGAACCTGTAAGCCAGCCCCAATTCAATGCTGTCCTTCTAAGAGTTGCCTTGGTCATGGTGTCTGTTCACAGCAGTAAAACCCTAACTAAGACATTGTCCAAAGGAGCACATGTACACAGATGACACACACACACACACACACACACACACACACACACACACAAAGCACTACTTAGACCTGAAGCACTCCCCCAGACCCCAATCCAACTAAGAGTGTTCATACACATCTATAATACCAGTGCTCTGGCTAAAGCAGGAATAACGTCTGAAGCTTGAGGCCAGGTGTGGCTGCCAAGCAAGGCCTTGTCTCCAAATTTCAAAAAGATCCCAATTGACGGCTGAGGAGGGCCATTCTAACCTCCCCATGTCTCCGTTTATAAGTGGGGTCTGCCTGCAATCGCTGGATGATCCAGGTCCTGTGAGGGACACAGAAGGCAGGCCTAGCCCTCTTGTTGATTTCCAGCCAGTTGTTTGCCTGAGAATGTGGGGAGTGCTAGGAAGCAAGGTCCCTGCAGAAGCCTTTGGGGGAATTTTTCAGCAAACATGTCATTTTCTAATTGGGGCTATTTGCTGCGGTCCTTCTGCCTGGCTGTCCCCCCGGAGTGAAGGTTATGATTAGAAGCAGAACAGCAGTGTTGCCACTGCAGACTCCTCAATGGCTTCCCTGACTCATGCAAATGAACGGCAGACCCCTCGAAGTGGAGGTATGGGGGAGCCTTTCACTGAAAAAAAAAATGAGCTGTAAGCAATGGCCTTAAAGACGCGTGAGTGGTGAGATGTAATTTGTTGTTCAGTTTTATTTTAATGTTATATTAAAAGGCAGGACAAGGACCTAGGAGGCATGCCCTGTCTGTCTGTCTGGTGCACATCTACCCACATATGACTTAAAATCTTTACTGTGAAAAGTATGTCAGTAGGGGGCTGCCAAGTAGGCTCAGTGGATTAGAGCACTTGCTGACAAGCCTTATATCCTGAGTATGATACCGTAATCCATATTGTTGAAGGGAAGAACTGTCTTCATTAGGAGTAATGATGGTGAATATGATAAAAAAAATTGTACACCTGTATGAATATGTTGTAATGAAGTTGTCCTCTGTCTTACACGCATGTGTTGTAGCATGCACACACACAAACCAACACACACACACATACACACAGACACAAACGTAAAAAAAGGGTTAAGCATATCAATATTGCTATTGAAATGCTCAGCCACAACTGGAAGCCTAATGCCAGCTCCTCCAAGATTCTAGAAATTATGGTGGAAGATGATCCCGCAAGGACGTGAGAACCGGAAGAAGCGGTGGCATGTTGGGGAACTCCGTCTCCTGCACAAGACATGGCCATTAGTCTCTTGAGTACACAGCACCCGTAATTGGCTGCACAAGACTTGTATAAAATTGGTCCCATTGACCCATCATGGAGGCTTACAAGCCCCCCTGCCCCTGAGCATCTATGGGCAGTTAATAGTTTTGGGACGAGTAATAGGCATTTTATTCCACTGCTCCTATAAATGTCCCTCACCTGTGCCCCTGGAATAAAACCCATTGGTCACACAGACACAAAATAAGAGCAATAAGGCTTCCTACGGTTGGCAGAAGAGGATGAGGAAGAGGAGATGGACAAGAGAGAGTAGTGGGGTGAATATGATAAAAATATACTGCATACATGTATGAACATGTCATCATGAGACTTATTATTGCATATAATTAACATATAATAATAGAAAACTTTTTAATAATATGTCAATGTTGGATAGCCACATAGCTCCTAACAAAATTACTGAATTTTTTTTCTCTTGGGAGACTAATTGTGAGTATCAGACAATCTAGCAAAGAAAAATGAAGTAACTAGGGGACATTTGATATGGTGGCTTGAATGAGAATGGCCCCCATAGGCTCATGTATTTAAATGGTTGGTGGAACTATTTGGGAAGAATTAGGAGGTACGGCCTTGTTAGAGAAGGTGTGGCCTTATTTGTAGGAGTGTGCCACTGGGGGTTGGCTATGAGGTTTCAAAAGTCCACACCAGGCTGAATCTCTGCCTGCAACTTTGGGACCAGATGTATGCTCTCAGCTACTGCTCCACATCATGACTGTTGGTCATAGACTGAAACACTCTGAAACTGTAAGCAAGCCCTCAATCAAATGCCTTCCTTTATAACTTGCCTTGGTGGTATCCTCACAGAAATAGAAAGTAACTAAGATACTTAGCAAATTGGCTTTGGGGATGTAGACAAATGGCTGAGTTAGGACCTGGGGGCAATGGTCTACATGGCTCCAGGAAAATTAAGAAATTTCATAAGCATGTATTAACCTGTGTGGCTCCGTCTGGCATAAATCACTCTTAAAAGGCTGATCTATTAAGGGAAGATCTTATTAGGCTGCTTTGTTGACTTTCATTCAATGAAGAGCTTACTTCACTCGTGGGGAGCAGAGATCCACCTCCAGCCAGTCACACTTTAGGTTCATTCTGTTCTCCCAAGAGAAGAACAACAGGTGGGGCTTTGGGGTTGGGTAGAGCAAACCTGGATGCATTTCCTAGGGAAGAGAGTTCTCTTCAGAAACAGCCTCAGAGTAACAAACTTGGATGAGCCAAGCAAACCATCCAGGTGTCCTGAGGATAGCTGCTTAGTGGTTCTGCTGCAGGGCTGTGGTAACAGTAGCTGCAGGCTAGAGCAAGGCTGGTCCCCACTTCTGAGAAGCAGTGGTTCCATTCAAAGCCCATCATTTCAGGGGTGAGACGAGGGGGATTCAGGAAAGTGTGTTCTTGCAAGATAGCAAGCAATTATCAGTCAAAGGTACATGGACAGAGTGCTCAACACCCCACCCATGGACACTGACTGTCTTACTGTATCTTTCTCACACACCACACCTGTGAGAAGTGCTATTTGCTACCTGTCTCATTGCCACCAATTACCTGACAGAAATAACTGGGGAAGGGTTTATTTGGCTCAGTTTCAAAGGGTCCCTCCATAGTTGCCTAGCTCCATGCACAGCAGGACCTTTTGGTGGTTGGAATACATGGTAGGGGACAACTCCACACACTATGCATCAGATGGGAAACAGAGCAAAATCAAAAGTGGCCAGGAATAATCACCCACAGAGTTACTTCTGCCAGCTCCACCCCTCATCTTAAGTTCTCATAACCTCCACAAACAGCACCTTCATCTAGAATTCAAGAAGTATTCCAGTCCTGAGTCTGTAGATGACATCACATATTCGGTGCACATCAGCTTCCAAAGGCTGTCACTTCTGCTGGGTGACGAGCTTAACCTCTTTGAACCTATTGTCCCCTCAACAAAGAAGGAATAACATGAACTACAAACAAAGATTTGCAAAACGAAAAAGCCAACGTGTTAGAAATTATAAGGAACTGATTAACAGAGGGTTTGCTCTTTTTTTTTTTAATTTTTTTTTATTTTATAAATTAATTTATTTTTTACACTCCATATTCTATTCCCCACCCTCCCAATCTACCCTCCGACTGCTCTACACCCCACACCTCCTCCCCAACGCCCCATTCTCAAATTCATCTGGAAAGGCAAAAAACCCAGAATAGTGA
>JADRCD010235883.1:0-16157 GCA_019843815.1 Montemys delectorum
ACACACACACACACACACACACACACACACACACACACATCAGCTTAATTTTTAATATGCCTAACTAGTTCAATGGCTAGACACTTCTAAACCTCTCAACAGGTAGCACATACTCTCCTCCAGTATTCCTGAGTTAACATTTTCTGAATCTATATTTATCTTTGGTTCTCCAGACCCAGGCAGGGAATGGCCCCTGGGGCTGCTTCCCTGGATTCTTACATATCAGGGGGCCTTTAATTCTGATCTCTCTGCTTCACCATCATGAAGTGGTCCATTCTATGCCCCTCTCATGGTGGAATTCCTTCTTCCTCCCCACCACCCCCTGCCCCGTGTTTCTTCCCTGGCATTCTAAAAGTCCTGCCTCTTTCACCCTGCTCAGCCACTGGCCACTGGCAACTTTATTTCCCAATCAGAGCCAACTTGGGGCAAGCATATAATAGTAAATCAGGAGGACTAGGTAGCCAAAAATATTCATTGGCTACTGCTTAGATAAAGGGATCAGCATTCATGCCACCTGTTCACTGTTTTCCTGGGTGTCTTCTTCGGCATGAACAGCCAAGATTTTCAGGAGGTCATCCCTGGTGAAATCTAATCTTTATTAACTTTGAAGGAATCCACAGCTTTTTGCTTCCTGTTGAAACAAGAACAAATCCTCTTCCTCAATGCAACACATTTCCTGACCTCCATTCTGAGGTTAGTCAATCCTTAAAGTATGTAGGCTGCTATAACTTAGCAGTTTCTATATGCAAACCAACTCTTTTTTGTTTGTTTGTTTTTTCAAGACAGGGTTTCTCTGTGTAGCCCTGGCTGTCCTGGAACTCACTCTGTACTCTGTAGACCAGGCTGCCCTGGCCTCGAACTCAGAAATACACCTGCCTCTGCCTCCAAGTGCTGGGATTAAAGGTCTGCACCACTACCGCAGTTTAAGAAATCTATTTTATATATGAGTACATTGTAGCTGTCTTCAGACACACCAGAAGGCATTGGATCCCATTACCACATGAGCCACCATGTGGTTGCTGGGGTTTGAACTCAGAACCTTTGGAAGAGCAGTCAGTGCTCTTAACCACTGAGCCATCTCTCCAGCCCACAAACAACTCCTACGATTATGTGGTGGTTTGTATATGCTTGGCCCAGGGGGTGGCACTATTAAGAGGTGTGGCATTGTTGGAGTAGGTGTGGCATTGTTGGAGTAGGTGTGGCTTTGTTGGAGGAAGTGTGTCACTGGGAAGGTTGGCTTTGAGACACTCCTCCAAGCCATGCGGGAGCCAGTCTTCTCCTGTCTGCCTTTGCATCAAGATGTAGAACTTGGCTCCTCCAGTCCTGTGTCTGCCTGGACGATGTCATGCTCCTGCCTTGATGATAATGGATTGAACCTCTGAACCTGTAAGTCAGCCCCAATTAAATGCTCTCCTCTGTAAGAGTTGCCTTGATCATGGTGTCTGTTCACAGCAATGGAAACCCTAAGACAGACTACAACTTCTGGAAATTTAAACAACATTGGCTTAGTACTTTATGCCTTGATTATGTTTGGTTTTGTTCTAGAAATTTAGCTCAATCCTAAATTTTTCGTCCCATGAAGGAACCTTCAATATTGAGTTATTCCCACTATTAGGAAAAAACAAAAACCAAACAAAAGTGAATCAGAGATGCAGACTTCCCTTCTCCCTGAGGGCTATTGGTCTGTAAGGATAAAGGAAGGAGAGGCAGGGAGCAAGATTCAGACAGCCTGTGAGTACAACAGAAATAACAGACTTCTGGGATCAGTTTCAGAGAAGAAACTCAATCAAGGGCTATACAGTTTTGGGAAAGCACATAGAGGTCTCCAGGGTGGGTATGTACCATTGTCTGGAGTTTAGGGTATGAGGTGTCTCGTTTGTGATGAGGCAGCACAGGAATTCCAGATGCTTGCTGGATAGGTTCTTATTGGGAGAGAGGAAGTTGAACCTGTAATTTCACCAAGGCTACATGACATGGGTGTTGGGCTCCCCAGATCAGGCAGAAAAGAGGGAATACTTCCCCCACCCCGACCCGGGCTAAAAAAAAGGGAGTCTTCCATCTTGCACTGAGCTCAAGAGAGCTGTCCAGACACGGAAGGTTTCTACCTTTAGAGGCAAAGTCCAACATAAAGAAACAAGGAAATTCCAAGTTCTGGGCCAGTTGTGTTATCTCATGCCGCAGCAGCAAAGTCCTGCCCATCATCCTTGGAACTCAGATGTTGCTGCTTAGCACTAGTGGGTCCTTAGCAGAAAGAGCTGACAGGCATCTTGCCGCCAGAGCTCTGAGTTTAAGCTGCCATCAAATTCTTTTTTTTTTTTTTCCTTTCTATTGGAACAAGCCCTTTTCCTTCCTCTCTTCCTACAGCTTAATTAACACTCCACCTCTCAGTTCTCTCCTCATCTAAGTGTGTTTTACTCTGATCTTTCTTAGAGAGGATATAGAAAGCTATAATTGTTACCAAACAAATAATTATTTCAAGGTTGATAGTCAAAATTTTACGGGGTCCAAATGCTCTTTGTCCTAGTGTTTTCCATATTTTAACACAGAAAATATTTTTTTCATCTTTCTAATTCTCTCCTTCCTTTGGAGGCTTCACTTTATTATTTAAACGTAATATTCTTTCTACGACTGCTTATACTTAATTTCTTTCCTTTTTCAGTGTTTATGCACACTTATAAAACAATTCTACCTATTTTTCTTTCTTCTTCCTTTGGAGAGTTCATTTTACTCTTTTCTTTTCTTTTCTTTCTTTCTTTCTTTCTTTCTTTCTTTCTTTCTTTTTTTTTTTTGGTATTTTCGAGACAGGGTTTCTCTGTGTAGCCCTAGCTGTCCTGGAACTCACTCTGTAGACCAGGCTGGCCTCGAACTCAGATCCGCCTGCCTCTGCCTTCTAAGTGCTGGGATTAAAGGCGTGCGCCACCACCGCCCGGTCATTTTATTATTTTCAAATTTAATATTTTTTCATATGTTCAATTTCTTTCCATTCTTCAGCACCTAAGCACCTGTCAAAGCATCTTTATCGCTCTTTTTCTATTTCCCAACTTATATTTATCTCTGTATCTAAGTTTTTCTAACTCTGTTTTTTGGGGACTGCTATTTCCAAGCATTGGTTATGAAGTCTTCTTAGTCAAGCTGTGGCTCTGGTAAGATGCACTTTCTGCTGGTGGGAGGGGCTGCTCAGGCTAACAGGCGAGGATGGCCATGGGCTCTGCCCTCTCAGCTCACGATCACGGGGGGGGGGGGGAAGCTCCCACTGTCTCTGCCTTCTGCCGGGCTCTGGGCCAAAGCTGCTGTCTGCTAGTCCACGTGGCCAGCTGTAGGGCCGCACTTCCACATGCTGTGAATGCCGAGCCTCTAAAGCCCTGTTTGCCCATGGGCACCAGCCAGCAGCTGCCCAGCTGTGCCAGTGGCTCAGCTGCAGCCGCCTCTCAGGTTCTCCACGGTTTCCACCACCCACTCCTTGCCAGTTCTTGGGGCCAGCTGAGCTTCAGCTCACAGAGCATTCCCTGCTGCAGCCACAGAGCAGCATACTGTTGCTAGGAAACTGTCCCCTGCCTGCTGCTTCCATGCCCGGGTACTCTTTCCAGGCCCCAAACCTGAATCTCCCCTACTAAAGCTTGGAATTCATGTGCCCAACACTGGTACTAAATATAAAGGGACTCTCTCGGACCCATCAGTTGTAACGAACGACACAGAGGCTTTTAAATATTTTAAAGCTTAGGCCTTTTAGCTAGGGCCGTCTCCTAGCGAGCTCTACTAGCCTACAACCCACAATTTGGCTAGCTCTGCCTCTTTGCTTTGCTGTGCTCTATTTGTTGATCTCCCTGCCCTCTGGAAACTCACCTGTGTCTGATTTCGTAGCATTTCTCTGTATGTCTCTGCCTCTCCCTCTTCCCCTCTCTGGGAAGTTCTGACCAGCTTTTGGTCATTAGATCTTTATTACAGACAATCATGTATTTCTAGATTGCCTCTAGGCTAGTGAGAAAGGATGAAAGCACTCAGCTCTGCCAACATTAGCTCTCTGTTGTTACAGAATTAACAAGTGAGACACACTTTCACACAATGTACCCCAACAGCTATGTATCTGAGGATGACCTTGAATCCCTGATCTTTCTACCTTTACTTCCTAAGTGTTGGATTAAAGACACAGTCCATCAAACAAGGCTCTTTTTAAAAAAAAAAAAAAAAAAAAAAGATTTATTTTTTATTTTATTTTTATGAGTACACTGTAGCTGTCTTCAGATGCACCAGAAGAGGGCGTCAGATCTCATTATAGATGGTTGTGAGCCACCATGTGGTTGCTGGGAATTGAACTCAGGACCTCTGGAAGAGCAGTCAGTGCTCTTAACTGCTGAGCCATTTCTCCAGCCCTCAAACAAGGCTCTTACATTGTATTTTTTTTTCCTCTTCTGGTACTACAGATTGAACTCAAGGCTTCACACTTTAGGCAAATACTCTGATACTAAGCTATATCCCCAGTAAAACACACACATACATACACACACACACACACACACACACACACACACACTCAACAACATACCATACACGACACACACATGCGCACACACACACAAACATACACACACCATACCATACAAACATATACCACAGCACACACAACATAACACATACCACACACCATATACACTGCAATAAGCCCACCTCACAATGCACACACAAACACACTCAGCACAACCACACATTTTTGAAAATTTATTTATTATTTATTTATTATAAGTACACTGTAGCTGTCTTCAGATGCACCAGAAGAGGTCATCAGATCTCATTACGGGTGGTTGTAAGCCACCATGTGGTTGCTGGGATTTGAACTCATGACCTTCGGAAGAGCAATCAGTGCTCTTACCCACTGAGCCATCTCACCAGCTCCACAACCACACATTTTAAGACAGACACTTCTCATATAACCCCTGTTGCTCTGGAACTTGCTATGTAGACCACATTGACCTCAAACTCATAACTATCTACTTGTCTCTGCTTCCCACATGGTAAGATTGAAGGTATACATTACCATGTCTGAAAATAATATATATTACTTTGATTTATGTAGTGTGTGTGTGTGTGTGTGTGTGTGTGTGTGTGTGCAGGTGCACACAGGTAGAGGTCAGAGGACAACCTTCTGGGGTCAGTTTTCTCATTACACAATGTGGGTCACGGGGACTAAACTTGAGTCATTAGACTTAGTAACAGGGCCTTTACCTACTGACCCACCTCACCAGCTTCAATAATGTTTGAATGTATAGCACCCCTATGCATTGTTGAGGCAAAAACACAACTCTCATCTCCAAGGAGAAAAGACATGGTTTATTTTGGAGCTGGCTGTGAGTGAGCATGGCCCAGAACAGAGATTTAGGTTCCCTCAGATTTGGTGTTCCAACACAGAAACTGTTTCATAAAATTTTATGGTAGCAGACAAAGAAAATCATAAATTGAGACACTGATTCAAATACACTGTGGAGTCACCAGGTATGTGGTTACAGTAGAATGGGTGGCCTCTGCCTTAGGTTTAGGATGACATTTGTTGACAGGCTTTTGTTTATTTTTTTGAGACAGGGTTTCTCTGTGTAACTGCCCCGGGTGTTTCACAGACAGGGCTGGCCTTGAACTCAAAGAGATTTGTCTGTCTCTGCCACCCAAGTGCTGAGACTAAAGGAGTCAGCCACCAGCCTTCTGATGACATTCTTAGCTGGTTGGCTGGAGGAAGCCAATGGCCTGCTGACTTGATACTTTCCAAAAGGTTTCTTGGATAGTCACAAGGATGTTAGGTCAGACATGGAGGTGAACAAGGAGTGACTGTTAAAGGGGCTAATGTAAAGTGTTAATTATTCTCCACACCACCAGCAACATTTTAACCTCTCCACAATCACTGGAGTCTTAATTAGCCTTCTAGAAGGTTCACTGTCCGGTGAGGTTTCTATTTAGGAACTTTCTTTTTTTATGGGGGTGGGAGGTGTTTCGAGACAGTGTTTCTCTGTATAGCCCTGAATGTCCTGGAACTCATTCTGTAGACCAGGCTGGCCTCGAACTCAGAAATTCACCTGCCTCTGCCTCCCAAGTGCTGGGATTAAAGGCGTGTGCCACCATTGCCCAGCGAGGAACTTTTATTCAAGATATTGTTGAGAAAGTCCACAATACACCCTATGTTTCTTTCCCATTAATTTCCTAACTTGTGCCAGGAGTAGTGTTAAAGTCCCATAATCCAAAGTGTTTGGAAGGTAGGGATAGAGTATCTAGAGTTCAAGGTCATCCTCAGCTACATACTGAGGACAATCTGGACTACTTGAGACCCTGTCTCAAGCAAAACAAAACAATAGAAAGTCTTAATGTGGCATTGATCATACCTTCACTGGTGCACAAGGAGTTTTCCACAAGGAGTCTTCTAACATCCTCTAATGACTTGGGGGTGGGAGGGAGGGGAAGGTTTGAAGGTGATCATGGGGATTCTGTGGCTCTAGCTATGATCCAAGGCAGAGTGTCTCAGCCCTTGGTCTAGGGGACACTTTGCTCAGAATTATCTTGTCACACAGATAAAGCTCTGGGCTGAACTCTCACAAATGGCATGGCTAGATCCCAAAGTAAGAGCACACTCAATTTTATCTTATTAATTGTATACCTATTTTCTGATCAATTCCATGAAAGAGAAAGGGGTTTGTTTGTTTGTTTGTTTTAGGGCAGGGTCATTGGATCAAAGAGATGGCTCAGCAGTTAAGAGTACTGGCTGCTTTTCCAGAGGACCTAGGTTCAAATCTCAACACTCACGTGGTGGCTCACAACTGTTTGTGACTCCAGTCCCTAGGAGTCTGACATCCTTTTCAGACCTCTGCAGATGACAGGCACACTCATGGTGTACAGACTTTTATGCAGGTAGGACACCCATACATATGAAATAAATGAATATGATTTTAAAAGGCAGGGTCTCATATAACCAATGCTGGCTTAGAACTGGATAAACATCTGAGGATGACTGAACTTCTAATCCTCCTGCCTCTGTCCTCCAAATGCTGGGGTAATAGGCATGAACTGCCATGCCTGGTTTATGTCTATATGCCAGACTGTGTCTGGGGCTTCATGCACGCTAGGCAAATATACTAACAACTGAGATAACCGTTAAACCTGACAATTTCAATGAGAAAGACCAAATCCGTGACTAATTAAAGCAAGCTTTATTTAATACTGGCTGGGATGAGGGGCACTGGCCAGGTCCATACCCAGAATTCCCAGAATTAGGAAATTAGATCGCTGAATTAGGTTAGTTGGACACTTATAAAGGCAAAACCCACAAGGCTATGCACTTCCGGTCTTTGCCCACTTTGGGCAAGCATACGTTCTGACATATTTCCTATCTATGTACCTCTTACCTACATGTAATCCAGCACATCCTGTGCAGTTGGGGCAACCAATCTTATTTACTAAAGCAAAAACACGTGACTTGTTATCTAACATGAACTATAGCCCCTGGTACTCCAGGAAGTTGTCTATCCTTGGTCAAGAGGGGCTTACAGGTCAGAGGCATTTTTGTTTTATAGATCTTTTAAGCATAGTAATTTAAACTGAAAACACACCTTTAGCCCTCATACTACATTTCCAGACCTAGGGAGAAAGGATTGTCTATGTTGCTGTGTATTCAGGTGTTCCTGGAGACCAGAAGAGAACATTGGGTACCTGGTTCATTCCAGGGTTTCAGCATCAGATGCAAGGAGGACATTACTGCTCCTAAGGGGTTGAAGTTTTTATTGTAGATATAAGAGAGAGCACACATAGAGGCAGACTGAATATGCCCAGCAGATTGAACCATGCTATGTGAAGAGAAGGGACAGAGAACATCCAAGAGCCAAGAGGAGACTAGGAGACCAGGAGGCAAAAAAGGACTAATAACCAAGAAGGCTAAGGTTTTATAGGAAGAGCAGTTGAGGGAAGGGCAGCCTAGCACCTGGGCTGGAGAGGAGAGTGGGGCATGAGAGAGGCTGTAGACAACATCTGATTTGGTACCTCAGCTAACCATTTGTCTTGGATTTGAGACATAGTAGGATCCGCTGGATCTGGAGTTACAGGCAATTGTAACAGCTGCCCCATTGTGAGTGCTGGGAACTAAACTGGAGTCCTCTGGAAGACCAGCAAGTGCTGAGCCATCTTGCCAGCCTTGAGACAGAGGACTTTTAAACTTCTATTCCTGCTGTGTCCCTAGCACTTCAATTAAGCCTTGGACACAGTAGGTGCTCAAAAACAGATAAGGCATGAGTGGACTCTGGAGATGGGCTTCTCACAGTGCCATGGCTTGGTCTTCTTCCTAAAAGGCTCAGATTCACAGAGAGATGTTCCTGTTGGATCCCATCCCCGCCTTTGGAAAAGTCAGGAGGGTCACTCTGAAGTTGTTCTTATCATTCATTCTCTCCCCCCAACAAATATCAACAAAATATCTGCTAAGTACCTGACACATTCCACCTCTCTTCTCTTCCCTGACTACAGTCTCCTTTTAAGGTTTTCAGTATTTGTATGTGTATAGGTGTGTGCACATGAGTACAGGTGCCTGCAGAGGCTAGAGGTATCAGATCTCCAGGAACTGGAGTTACAGGTGGTTGTGAGCCATTCAAGGTGGGTGCTGGCTGGGCCCTAAACTTGAACTACTGAGCTGTCTCTCCAGCCCTTGGTTTCCTCTCTTTAAAAAAAAAATCGCCGGGTGGTGGTGGCGCACACCTTTAACCCCAGCACTTGGGAGGCAGAGATAGGCAGATTTCTGAGTTCGAGACCAGCCTGGTCTACAGAGTGAGTTCTAGGACAGCCAGGGCTACAGAGTTACAGAGAGAAACCCTGTCTCAGAAAAAAAAAAAAAAGCTACCCAATACAAAGAAAGTGTGATAGTTTTCAGAAAAGAACCCATGCTGTTCCTTGTGGAGAAAATCTCTTGTAAGCATCACCTGTCAATAAAAAAGCCAATGAATTGCCAAGGAGCTGAGGCAAGAAATAGGAGGAAGGACACTGGCAGGAAGAGAGAGAGGATTCTGGGCAATAGTGAAACAATAAAAGGAGATGCTAGGCAAGACCAAGAGAGAGAGAAATCAAGGGAGAGCCGCAGGAACAGATATAAACCACAAAGTAGTTGAACTCAGGATAGAATAAAGAGAGATGCAGAGATTTAAGAGAAAATTGTGGAGAGATGGACCAAGAGGACGGATATAAACCAGCAGGTAGATGAACTCAGGGAGACGCTAAGGAGACACAAAGAAAGAAGCAGGCCAGGACTGAAGAGAGGTAACTAACCAAGTGGTAGACACAGAATAGTTTAAATGGTTAAATAAGATAAGAGCTCATCATGGAATGAACCAAAGCTTATGGCCTAGGGATTTAATAATAAATAATTAGTCTCAGAGCCGTCATTCCGGGATCTGGGGGCTAAACAAAGAAAAAGAAAATGGATTTTTAAAAATTATTTTAACAGTACCTAGTGGCACAAGTCTGTCATTCCAGACACCCAAGAGGCTCAGTCATGAAGATCAGAAGTTCTACAGGGTTTACCAAGCAAGCTCCAGATCAGTCTGGAAGACTTACTGAGACTCTGTTTTAAAATAAAAACGTGAAAAAAGGTGGGGCTTTTGTAGCTTAGTTGGTAGGATACACAGCATGCAGGAGGCCCTAGGTTTGACGGCCAGAAACACAGACAACATAATTAAGCATGATGGCACAGAACTATAATCTCAGTACTCAGAAGATGGAGGAAGAAGTTCAAGATCCTCTTCAACTGCACATAGCAAGCTGGTGGGCAGCCCGGGCTATGTGACACTGTGTCTCAGTCAGTCAGTCAAGCATTGGGGGTGTAGCAGAGTGCCTGCCTAGTCTTGAATCTGAGGAGCAAGGCAGTTTTTCTTTCCAGCTAGATAGGAAGGCACGCCATGGAGCTTCCAGGTGAGCTCTCTTCGGGCAGAAGCCAGCAGCTTATCTCAGAGAAGAGGACATCTACAGTGTGACAAACCTGGCTTCTGTGAACTCTGCTGCACAGACAGTGGATACAGAGGTGGGACCCAGAGCTGGAAATTATGCTCCAAGCTGGAAATTTAACTCAGAACTGTGCATTTTAGATTTTTAATTTTTATTATTATTAAACTTTTCAAAAATTAGATGTACTCATTTTTAAAAATTTTACTTGTGTTTTGCCTGAATGTATATCTGTGATCTTAACCACTGAGCCGTCTTTCCAGCCCTGTTATTTATCTTTTTTTAATTGTATGTGTGTCTGTTTCAGTGTGTAGGTATATGCACTTGAGCGCAGGCATCTGACAGAGCCAGATCGTTAGATACCCTGGAGCTGGACTTACAAGCAGCTATGAGTCAACCAGCAAAGGTTCTGGGCGCCAAACTTGGGTGCTCTGCAAGAATAATAGAGCTGTTAGCCTCTGAGCCGTAACTCCAGCTCCAGAATCTGTGAATTTTTAAAAGGCTATGACTCACCAAAATGATTACCAGCTTTGCTCTGCAGGCAGTTGACCGCCAGCCTTTGCTTTCCTCACCTCCTAGGCCCACCCCCAACCCCGGAAAATTTTCTTGCCTTGTTTATCTTTTCCTGAGCTTGCCTCTCCTACCTTATCTTCCACCCAACCAAAGTCCCTCACGCCCATTCAGTTTAGCCAATCAGCAGCTTCTCAACTCAATCCCTAATTTGCATACAGGCCAGAGGCAAACAGACTGTGTGCCAAACATAGAAAGATACAGTCTGGCCTGTAGCTCACCTTCTAGGCCCCTTGCAGGTTGTAGGCACTGCTTCCCACTGTCATTAAAACTCGGTTCTACCTCACTTTCCTGCCCTTCCTGGACCTTCTTCAAGATACTTCAAGACGGTGAGAAAAATAAACCCATGCGCAATGGACTCAGAGTGAGAAGTTTCAGGGATGCTGGTTTTCTATGCTAAGGCCACGTGAGGAATAGGTGCTGTCACTTCAAAGAACCCTGCAACAAGAGGATGCTTGAGGACCTAGGTTTATTCCCCAGCAGCATACACACACACACACACACATACACACACACACACACACACACACACACGAGGACACACACCATACCCTCCCCACACACACACACCATACCACACCACACATATCACACACACCATACCCTCCCCCCACACACACACCATACCACACCACACATATCACACACTGGGTGTAATAGGTAGCATATATCTTTAACCCCAGCTCTTTAGAGGCAGAGGTGGGCATATATCTATGAGTTCAGGGCCAGCTTAGTCTACATGGAGAGTTTCAAGCTAGCCAAGGCTTATACAGAGAGAACCTGTTTCAAGAAAACAAAACAAACCCCAAGAAACATACTGAAGGAGCAAGCAGTAACTCTGCCATGCCTCCTGTGAGCAGTTAGGTTAGAGGCTTGCCCATGCCAGAGGGGCTTTCCTTAAGGACATTGGAGGTGAGGGTATAGGGAGGGATCGATCTACTCAGTTTAGAGTTCTGGGTTTGCTTTTTAACCATATTTAAGAATCCATTTGCTATCTCCACTCTTATCTTTAAAAATGAGTTAGTTAAGATTTAAGGCAGAGGGGCTGGAGAGATGGCTCAGCGGTTAAGAGCACTGACTGCTCTTCCAAAGGTCCTGAGTTCAAATCCCACTAACCACATGGTGGCTCACAACCGTCTGTAACAAGATGACACCCTCCTCTGGAGTGTCTGAAGACAGCTACAGTGTACTTACATATAATAAATAAATAAATCTAAAAAAAAAAAAAAAAAGATTTAAAGCAGACCTGGAGAGATGGCTCGGAGGTTAAGAGTACTGGCTGCTCTTATAATGATTGTTCTTAACCATTTGTAATCTAATTCCAGGGGATTTAAGAGCCCTATTCTGACATACCAGACACCAGGCAGACATGTAACGCACATACATACATACATACATACATACATACATACATACAGGCAGGCAGAACACTTATACACAAAACATTAAATAAATAAACTTTTAAGGGGGAAGGCAGTGGTTTCAAGATAGGGTTTTTCTGTGTAGCTCTAGCTGTCCTGGAACTCACAGAAATCCACCTGCCTCTGCCTCTCAAGTGCTGAGATTAAAGGTGTGTGCTACTATGTCCTGTTTAAAATTAAAAAAAAAAAAATCTTTAAAAAATAAAATTAGCCAGGTGTGGCAGCTCACACCTTTAATTCCAATACTTGGGAAGCAGAAGCAAGTGGATCTCTCGGAGTTTGAGGCCGGCCTTGTCTACAAAGTGAATTTCAGGACAGCTAAGCTGCATAGTGAGACCCTGTCTTGAAACAAAACAAAACAAAACAAAACAAAACAAGGGACTGGAGAGATGGCTCAGAGGTTAAGAGTATTGGTTGCTCTTCCAGAGGACCTGGGTTCAATTCCCACCATCCACAAGGCAGCTCACAACCATCTATAACTCCAGTTCCAGTGGATATGACAACCTCACACAGACATACATACATACAAGCAAAACATCAGGTACGTAATTTTTTTTTTAAGAAAAACAAAACAACAACAATAATAATAATAACAATGATAATAAATATTTAAGGGGATTAGCCATACATAGTGGTGGCCCAGACCTGTGATTTGAGGACTTGGGAATGGATGGAATTTAAGGCCTCTAGGCATTGAGGTCAATCAAGAGGTGACCTAAATAATTTTCTGATTTTCACTTGTCAAAGAGACTGTTCTTAGTTGGTTAACTTTTGGTTTCAGGTCTCTGGGTGTGGCTGTTGACATTTGTCTGTGTCAACTGTGTAGCTGCAGGGAACTTGACCCTCCTGATACCAGGCATTTCTGTCTGGCTCCCCAGGAACACTCCAGTCAGCATCAAGGTTTCCCTTGACTTTCTACATTCCTTGGCAGTTAGAAGGAAGGAGAGGAGGTTAACACAGAGAGCTGGGCGGACATGGATTCAAATTCTGACCCAACAACTGAGTTGCAGTGAAGTCTTAGGCAACTCACACCAAAACTCCCTTTAATTTCTGCTCCTGCCTGCCCTCCCCTTAACCAGCTCCTCCAATAAAAAAGAGAAAAGAATAAAGTCCAGAACCCGTGACTCAGGCTTGACAAGGAGACCAGAGATTCTCCAGCAGCCTTTGTAGGCTGAAGGCCAGCTACCTCTTACATCTCCACTGCCAAGGAGTTCTATGGCAAAGCCCGGAATCCATGGCTACGTACTATTTCTGAGGGTCTTTTGTGACTATAGCTCCAAATAGCTTTTCAATCCTAATATAAACTTCCTAGACTTTAGAGAGGTCCAGATATAAACTATAGCACAGTTTAAGTGCCTTTAATCTGGCCCGGCACTCTTGTATCCATAGTGTGTGTAACCAGGGGGCCTCTTAGTAAACTTAGATAAACAGAGTAGCAGGAGGGTTTCTGGATGTTGGACACCTGCCCCATGTTTATGCTCTAGTAGGGGATCCTGAACTTCATTGACTGGACCACCAAGGAATGGGCCTTTAGGAACTAAGTAAACTGGAGATGCTGTTGACTCTAAAGAAACTGAAGATTTGAGAACAGCCAAAATGGCTTCTTCAGCTTGAAGACTGTCCAACTGTTACTTCAGGAAGCAGCAGCAGCTGAGGCTAGGGTCTGGCCTTCAATAGGAGCAAACCTACCACACCTGCAGTTTGGCAGCAACAAGAGCAATAGAAAAGAAAATGTAGCTTCCAGTTCCTAACCTGGAGATGTCCACATAGAGTCCATGCAGCCAGGAGCTCAGGCCAGTCCACAGACCTCATTAGATCTGAATTGTTGCCATAAAGAAAAGAAATACACACACACACACACACACACACACACACACTACAAACATTCTCACATGTACACACACCCAGTGATATTTATAATAACTATTGAAGCTGAGTGATAGGCACGTAGATGCTTAGTTTTGCTCCCCCCAACCCCCTTTTTAAACTTCTGCATATATTTACAATTTTCTATATGAAAGTAAAATAACGTCAAAAAAAGAAAAAAAGAGTTTTCAGATGTTTGTATCAAATGCTTCATTTTCCTCACATGCCATCAATTTTTCAAAGAAGCCATATGATCCTATTTTAATAACAAGCTTTCAGTCCAGTTTTACATTATTTTGTTTTAGAAAGGTTCTTGTTGTGTGGCCCTGGACAGCCTCAGACTCACTGTATAGCTCACTCTGGTTTCAAACACAGGATCTTCCTGCCTTTGCATCCTGATGCTAGGATTACAGGTATGTGCCAACAAGCCCCATTAACTTTTCATGTTTTTCCTGGAGTTTCTTGGCACATTTTCCATTCCTTTTTTAGAGAAGGTGTGGGTGTTTCTTTACCCTAAGAGGAAGAGCTTCTGGCTTCTTACACTATTTTCTAACTAAAATACATTTTTTTGTCTTAAAGAAGTAATTATGAGAGCTTTCTGTTTCCTTATTCTTATTTAAATCAAATACAGCTCCTACTACCGGGTTTCTCTCACCTTGTATCTGCATTAGTTACATTGTTCTTTGGTGTCAGTGTATCTTAGCTCGGAATCCACATGGGCAGTGTCTTCAACAGTGTATCAATTTGTTTTCTGTTGCTGTAACAAAACGCCTGAAACTGGATACTTTCTAAAGAAGTTTATTTAGTTCACAATTCCGGAGCTTCAAGGGCACAGTGTTTGCAAACTTAGCTCTGCTGAGGACTTTGTAGCAGATAGTGTCACAATGATAGGAATGTGTGAGAGAGCAATCACCGTAAAACAGAAAGCCAAGGAGTAACTCAGGGCTCCGGCTCTGGCTTTATATATAACAACCCACTCTTTGGAAATCTAAGTAATTTAAGGTTCTATAAGAAATTCTTCAACTTTTCTGAGAATGGTGATCTAACTACTCCCACTAGGCCTGATTATCTCCCAACATAGCCACACTAGGTAACCAACTTCCCTGTCTTGAACCATTGCGGAACACCCTCAAACCACATGCAAACACTTGGAAGGGACACTAGTGAGGGTCAAGGACACAGTCACCGGGAAGGCAGATGAGACGGAGGAGAGAGCCAATATTTTCTCCTGGAGACACACTTCAGCTTGGTACAGAGAAATTCCACCTGCCTCCACCTGGAGGCAGGGCCAGCTACAGTAGCCAGCCTTGGGGAACGAAGCTCAAAGGGGTTCTGAATGATCCACCGGGCACCATCTCCACCATCCATACCCACCCACAGAGCTCAGACCTGACTCACACTTAGCTTAGAAGGCTTTCTCAAATGCAGGTGATAGGGCACACTTTCACGGTTTCTGACTCAGTGGGCAGGACCTGAGCATGCGCACTTCCAACATGTTCCCGGGTGCTCCCAGAACTATCCTTTGAGATCAATAGGGTCTACTGATTCCTTTACTTTGTTTAATGGTTTTTAGTGATTATTTTCTTGTTTGTTTATTTACTTGGTTTGTGCATTTGTGCAGGTCAGAGGGCAGGCAGCCGGAAGAAAACGTTTCTCTCACGCCCTGTAGTGGCTGTGATCATCAGGCTTAGGGGCAAACATCTTTACCAGGTGAGCCATCTCTTCCACCCTTTCCCTTTGTTTTCCTAGACTACAAACTCAAGTTAACTTTTGCAGTCAGAGCCTAAGGGAAGAGTGTAACTGAGCACCTTCAAGCTTAGTATTTGGAAGATAGAAGCAGGAGGATTTCTCTGAGTATGAGGCTAGCCTAATTTAGTGAGTTCCAGGCTTACATATTGAGACCCTGACTCAAATAAATAAATAAATAAATAGATAAATAAATAAATAGATAGATAAATGGGGGAATTTAAAAATTAAAGTTAAGAGTTAAGTAAATAAAATACTCAACAGTTTTGTAAAGTCCTAATCAAGTTAGATTTATTATTATTATTATTATTGTTATTATTATTATTACTATTATTATTATTTCTAATGCGTATATATCTGTGACTGTGATCGCAAGAGAAGGTCAAAAGAGGGATCTGTCCAGGCAGTGGTGACACATGCCTTTAATCCCAGCACTTGGGAGGCAGAGGCAGGTGGATTTCTGAGTTCGAGGCCAGCCTGGTCTACCGAGTGAGTTCCAGGACAGCCAGGGCTATACAGAGAAACCCTGTCTTGAAAAAGAAAAAGAAAAAAAGTTCTTGTGAGTTGCCCAGCATTGATGCTGGGAACTGAACTCCAGACCTT
>JADRCD010235884.1:0-16928 GCA_019843815.1 Montemys delectorum
GTCTCTATTGTTGTGATAAAACACTATTATCAAAGCAACTTGTAGATAAAAGGGTTTGTTTCACCTATACTTCCAGGTTACAGTCAATCACTGAGAGAACTCAGGTAAGGAACTCAGCCAGGACAGGAGGGACCTAGAGGCAGGAGCAAATGCAGGGAAAATGGAGGAGAGCTGCTTATTGATTTTCTCTCCACTGTTGGCTCAGTCTGCTTTCTTATCCAAGACTACCAGCCTAGGGATGTCACTACGCGCAATGGACTGGAACCTTCCACATCAATCATCAAGTTAGAAAGTACTGTACAGGCTCATCTGCAGCCTGATCTTGTGGAGGTATTTTCTCATTTGAGGTTCCCTCTCCTCTGATGATTCTAGCCTAGGTCAAGCTGATAGAACACCATTCAGCACAAATTCCATTGGGTCAAGATGGTCTTCCCTCCCCTTAACCATGGAAAATTGCCAAGGTTAAACAAAGTAAGAAGTTTCTTTGGCAAAATGATTTTAGAAGACCTGCCTCATTTTCTGGTTTCTTCTAGATATAAAAATAAAAGGAATCAGGTGTCCCCACTGACCTCACACTTGGAAACCCAAGAATGGTAAGTATGCAAGAGTATTAGTTAGGGGCTGGGGAGATGGCTCAGGGGTTAAGAGCACTGGCTGCTCTTCCAGAGGTCCTGACTTCAATTCCCAGCAACCACATGGTGGCTCACAACCATCTGTAATGAGATCGGGTGCCCTCTTCTGGTCTCCAGGCATATATGCAAGAGAATCCTTTATACATAATAAATAAATCTTTAGAAAAAACAAAGAGTATTAGCTAGTTCCTGTTGCTGTAACCAAGACAACTCATGGAAGAACTGGTTTATTTTGCCTTATGGTTCCATGGAGTTAGAGTGTGTGACAGCAGGAAACCATAGCAACAAGCCGTAAATGGCCGCTGACACAGAAAGCAGAACGCTTAACTCTGGAACCACAAGCAAGAGGCTGAAAGCAAATGACTTTAAACTCTCAAATGCCACCTCCAGTGACACACTTCCTCCATCAAGGCCACACCTCTTTAACCTTCCCAAACAGTACCACTCGCTGAGGCCCAGGTGTTCAGATATATGAACCTACGAACCTACGGAGAACATTCTCATCCGAACCACCACAGCAAGGAACCCTTGTTGATTTGCCTAAGATTTGTAATACCAGGAGCAGGTGAAGAGGCTATTTCTATTTGGCTTATTCTATTTGGTTTGTGGAAAGTGAGAATCAAAATTCTAGTGTATTAGTCAAAAATGAAGATCAAAGGAAAACAATCAGTGCTAACCAGAATGATGGAGCATATCAGCCACCAGAACCATGAGTACAAATGTTTTCATGCTTCTGTGATATTAGGTGCTTCTATTCCTAACTTCAGGTTGTATGCTCTATTGATACAGATGTTTTGCTGCGCACTAACTCATGAAAGTGCAGTTATGATAAGAGTCAGACCTCACGGCACTAGCACATAGGAACACCAAACCATCAAGTCTCCCTCTGTCCGTCTCTTCATTCTCATCCCCTCTCAGAAGACAAATGTTGCCAATATTTTTATAAGCAACCAAATGTAGTAATAAAGAGAAGCATCTTGTTCCCTTGAAGAGTAGGATGTGATTTTAAATATGGTTTACAGCACAATTTATTTAGCCATTATCCTGCTGATGACAGTTGTTTTCAGCATTTTCATCATTGTGAACAACAAAGCAAAGAATATTGGAGCATAAAACAAAGAGTTATTTTGTTTTAAATTATATCTATTTTCACTATATAAACAAAGCACGCATGTGATGGCTATGCTTGGTTGTCAACTTGACTATAGCTAAACTTAGCTAAAACCCAAGCTGCTGGGTACACCTTTGAGAGACTTTTTTTGGATCCTTTGAGGTGGGAAGACCCACCTTAATTCTGGGCCACACCTTCTGATGGCAGCCTATATAAAGGGCAAGGAAGAAGAAAGCTTTGGTTCTTTGCCTGCTTGTTTTCACCATTACGGGCAAGTTCATTCCTTTGCTGGTATTAAAGGCAACATCTTTGGGACTTCAGATTATCCTGAAGACTACCTGAGACATTCAACCTTATGGGTCGAGCAACTGTTGGATTCTTGGACTTTCCATCAAGAGACAGCTATTGTTGAAATAGTAAGACCACAGATTTAAAGCACTATAATAAAATCCATTATATAGATGATTGGTAGATAGATGATAGATTCAACATTTTAATTCTCTTTCTCTAGAGAACCCCGACTAAAATAAAGTATTATTGGAGTGCAAAACCAAAACTAATCTGTGTTAGTATTCTTTGTACATGTAAGTGCTATTTTTTAAATTAAAGTTACTTATTTATTCACTTTACAACCCAATATTAGCCATTATTCTCCTCAGTACCCCCTCTTGTAAGTCCCCTTAGAAAGGGAAGTGCCCCTCTGGGTGTCAATACTTCTATATGACATTTCCACGGGACTTGTTATAATTATGAAATATCTCACACATGTTCTTACTTTTGAACACATGGCTTATAACAATGAGGCAAAGGTTGTGGGATATCTAACCAACGAGAGAACCTAGACAGGCATTCTAGAAGAGGAGTGTGGGAGAAGGAAGGGACACGTAAACTTGTTCTCTTTCTTCTGCAATTGGGATGCCCATATTCTCTAGCCCTTGATGTGAAATTCTTCTGGTCAACAACTTTATTTTCCAGAACATAACACAAACAGTCCTTTGGCTTCTTCAACCAGTGCACTTGGTCTCACCAGCCCTCCAGCTTGCAGACAGCCTATCATGCAGCTTTCAGTCTCTACATTTGCATGAAACTGGTTCTCTAATAAATCTATCTCTATTTATGGATCTAGCATTGAGCCTATGATTTGTTTCTCTGAAGAACTCTAATACAGAAGAAATACCATCTCAAATATACTTGTACACTTATCAGCATAGCTGTCTTTAAACATTTTCAAAACATTTATATTTTTAAATTTTGCACTAATTTTGACTGACTCTAGTGTTTATACTTAGTTTACATAGTGTACTGTTCCACATTTTAAATCAGCACACAAGGGAAAGTTGGTTTAGAAAACAACGCTTTTAATAGTCATTTCTGAAAGAAATTAAGTCTTTTGAGTATGATACTCTAGATGGAGAAGAAAACAAATTTTAGTCTAGTGGGTTTTGCATCATAAACACTGTAAATATAGAATTGTTATAAAGATATAAATAGAAATGGAAGGCTAATAAACTGTGTAAACATATTCTGTTTTCCAAAGGACTAACATCTATCCCACCTGAAGACTTCACATAAATATGAAAAGCTTTCTAGTACATTCACTAGAAAAAAATAACAAAAGAATATAAATGAGCAATCCATACAAGAGAAATTATAACAGCCAACAAACATATTTTAAAATATGTAACATTCCTATACATGGGAGAAAGATGGCATAAATAAAACATTATTGTCTATCCAGCAAATATGAGAAAGAATAATAATAACTGAGGGCAAAATCTCCATTCTCTTACCAACTGGTAGTGAGTGAGCAAATTCATTGAACTTTGGGGGGGAAATTTGGCAGTTCACATCAAAACTCTGTCATAATTTTAATAAGTATATATTTATGTAATACAATTATAAATTTAATATTTTAAATGTCATAATCTGGGGGAAATTGGTGAGAATGAAGAAACATGGAAGTTTCCAGTATGTTTTGTCAAGAGTAAAGAAGTGACTGAGGGAACAAGCATGATGCTACGCACCTATCATCTCAGCACTATGGAGTGCTGAGGGGAGAGGGGCCAGAGTTCAAGAGCACTCTAGGCCACATAAGAAGAGTCTGCCTCCCCGCCAGGCAGTGGTGATGCACACCTTCAATCCCAGCGCTCTGGAGGTATATGCAGGAGGATTTCTGAGTTTGAGGCCGGCCTGGTCTACAGAGAGAATTCCAGAACAGCCAGGGCTACCCAGAGAAACTCTGTCTTGAAAAACCAAAAAAAATTAAAATGGGGGGGGGGGCTGCCTCAAAGGAAGTATGGAGGCTGTAGGAACGTGGTTAGAGGAATTGTGACATGTCTGTGAAAATGGAACCCTGTGGTTGTAGCCATGAAACTTGCAGAAGCATCAAGATGTGCACGGAAATGTGCCCTTGTCCCTTGCTCCACCACCACTGCTTGGACTTCTTACTCTAGATTAAAGCCCAGTTCACTAGACGCCGTCTCAAGCTCGGCGAGGGGAGCTGCCGCAACATGGGTATCATCCCCACGCTGGAATATAAGCTCAGCGTGTCTCTGTGTTCTCTTGAAAGCTTCAAAAGTCACAAACTAATGAACTCCTGAGGACGATTTTACAGGTAAAATACTAGATTTGAAAGGCACTATCTAAACTTTGAGCCTCATTCTGGAGCCTGGTAATGTTGAGTAGCATTATTTCAGGGATCTCACCCATCCTTAACTAGGTAAGATACTTATTTCTAGGCAGCTGTCCACATGGTGTTGGTCCATGTTATCCTCAGCGCAGACCTCATTGTCATCCCATATGACATCTAATACTTTCTTAAATGCATAGATATTCAATAACCTCTGGGGCTAATTGGGCCTATTAGCTAGAGCCAGCAGGCACAGAAACAGAAAGGCTTTTATGTCCTTATGCAAAGTGGGAAGCTGTCTTTCAGAAAAATAATCCACTGCGACCCATGAGAGGAGGAATTTGTCAAGCTCAAGCATAAAATGTCTCTTTTTCTATTCATAGAGAAGCAATGAAGCCCTGAAGGCATTAGAAGTCTCTCTAATGAGGCCATTTTCAGAGCAATATGAAGGACATGGGGGCGGAATATTGTTTTCCTTGCTGCTCTCCCAGGAGACTGCAGTTGCTAATCCACTGTCTGCAGAACCTGAGTTCTGCTTTCACTGCTATGGTAATGACTTGCTGGCTCTCTTGTCAGTGGCACTAAATATTTTATAGTCTATTATTCTTTAATTATTAGTGTTACATCAATATTTACAAATATATATTGTGCTGGATAATTTTATGTCAACTTGACACAAGCTAATAAAGTCATTTAAGAGGAAGGAACCTCAATTAAGAAAATGCTTCTGTGTCTGGAGAGATGGCTCAGCAGTTAAGAGCGTTGGCTGTTTTTCCAGAGGTCCTTAGTTCAATTCCCAGCACCCACATGGTGGCTCATAACCATCTATAAATGGATCTGGTGCCCTCTTCTGGCATGCAGGTGTACATGCAAAGGAGCACTCATACATTTAATTAATTAATTAGACTAAAATGATTTTTCAAAAAAGAAAGAAAGAAGAAAAGTAGATGCTTCCATATGATTGAGCAACAAACCAGTGGACTAATGAGATGGCTCAGTGAGTAAGAGAACTGACTGCTCTTCCAAAGGTGCTAAGTTCAAATCCTACCAATCACATGGTGCTCACAACCATCTGTAATGAGTTCTGACGCCCTCTTCTGGTGTGTCTAAAGACAGCTACAGCTACAGTGTACTTACATATAATAATAAATAAAACTTTGCACTGGAGCGAGTGGGGCTGGAGTGAACAGAGGTCCTGAGTTCATTTCCCAGCAACCACATGATGGCTCACAACCATCTGTACAGCTACAGTGTACTCATATACATAAAATAAATAAATCTTTAAAATGCAAACCAGTAAGCAGCACCCCTTTATGACCTCTGAATTAGTTCCTGTCTCCAGGTTCCTTTGCTCCTTGAGTTTCTATTCTGACTTCCTTTGATGATGCACAGTGATATGGATGTTCAGCCAAATAAACACCTCTCGCCCAAGTTGCTTTGGCCATGGTGTTTTCTCATGGGAGAGCTGGCCCAGATCCTCCCCAGACACTGCACTGCTCTCCTCAGTCGATGGCTTCCAGCATGGACGCAGGTGGAGAAAAACTCGTCCTCCCTGGGAGTAGGGGTTGGCCACTAGCAGTTTGATCATGCTCCTCCATAAATGACATGAATAGACTTGCTTTTTCATTTTTGTTCGAGAGGGAGGTCACAGGGGATTGGAGGCAGACCTGAGAATACTGGTAGGTGAGTGTTATCGGGGTGCATAATGTGAGTTTTCCAAATAACCCATCAACAAATAAATATTTTTAAAAAGAAGAGTCATTGAGCATTGAGAACCCAAAGAGCTTTTCTGTAGAAAAATGAAAACTAACAATGTTGGGAGCAATGCAAATGTTGCTTCTAAAGTTTCAGAGGAAAGGTTAAAGATTATTGGGGGCATTTGTTATTTTTAATTAAGATGTTGTGGTTCTGTTAGCTAGGGCTGAAGAATTAGCCATAATTAACAAGAGACCCCATTGAAGTAAAACATTTACTTCACTGAGACATTTGATGCTGATTAGCAGGAGCTGAGAAATTAGCGATCATTAAGAAGAGACCAGCATAGTTGATGTGAAATCTTCTGGGGAATGTTTCCTGGGGGTCAGCACCCAGAAGCTGTGCTTCAGAGGTGGCCAGAGTTGAACCTCAGGCTGAGAGCCAAACTTGGTTGTCTAAGAGTCACCCAAGTGGAACTGGTTTTGAGGGCATGAAAGGGGTTTTGGAGAGCAATTGCGGCTTGGCACTATGGGAGGGCGGAGGGGCCATTCGTGAAGTTGCAGCCTCGGGAGCAGTTGAAGAAGAGCAGAACTGAAGGAGTCTTGCAGAAAGGTTGAGGCTAGACACCATGAAGTGAACGAAACTTCGAGAGGCTGTTGATGAAAGTGCAGCCCAGGTGCAACAGAAGATCTCAGTATTTTTGGAGATGCCAGTGCCATGGGACAACCACCAAGAGCAGCAGCAGGAGTGGTGTGGAGTCTGCTCAGATGTAGACTGACTGTGTACACTGCAGAGGGAGGATCTGGAGAAGTGACCCAAGCCATTTGGAGGAGCCCAGACTGCGAATAGACCCCCAGATACTGACCACTGTGCTATGTACACTGTTAGAAGAGTTTGTTTTGCTTTAATTGGATTGTGATTGCATCCTGGTTCTTCCTTCTTAAAATTAAAAAAAAAAGTATTTAACTTAATTTTGATTTTTTTAGGAGTCCACATTGAAAATTTTTGAACTTGTAAAAGAGATTTCTTCTTTTCTCTTTTAAAGAGTTTGGTCTAAACTTTTAATGTGTTTTAATTTGTAAAGACTATGAGACTTTTAAAGGTAACTTTTTTAATGTAAGATCTTGAGGATGAATGAGAGAAGGCTCGTTGTGATTTAACAGTGATGTGTTTGTGTGTCCAGTTGACAAGGGGTCAGTTGTGATGGGTAGTTTTATTTCAGCTTGACACAAGCTAATAGAGTCATCTGAGAGGAAGGCACCTCAATTAAGAAAATGCCTCCATGTTGCAGGAAACCCTGCAGGGGGATTTTGTTAATTGGTGATTAATGGAGGTGGGCCCAGCCCATTGTGGGTGGGCTGGTGGTCCTGAGTTCTATAAGAAAGCAGACTGAACAAGCCATAGGAAGCAAGGCAGTAAGCAGCACTCCTCCATGGCCTCTGCATCAGCTTCTGCCTCCTAGCTCATGCCCTGATTGAGTTCGTGTACTGATTTGCTTTGATTATGAACAGTGATATGGAAGTGTATGATTAAAAAAAAAGCTTTCTTTCCCAAGTTTCTTTGGTCATGATGTTGTATCACAGCAACAGAAACCCTAGTTAGGGATGTGTGTGTGTGTGTGTGTGTGTGTGTGTGTGTGTGTGTGTGTGTGTACGTATATATACACACACATATATACATATACATATATATGCATACGTATACCTATATCTGTGTGTATATATGTGTATATACATACATATATATATATATATCCCTACACACACATACATACATATATGTATATCTATATATGCAACCATATTTTGGAGATTTTATAGATACAGATTCCTTGTTATAAATAGAAAATACTATCTCCCAGCAGACATCCTGGCAGCCACCAGAAATTAAGATGTTCTTTATGAATGTTATCCGGACATCACAAAGGGCTCCAAGTTTGTCTCTTTATTTCTACTTTCTTCATTGTGTCTATTATTCTGTTTCTAGAACACACAACATGATCCAGACCTTCAATGTCTCCCACATGCTTGCAAGAGGAAGCCCAGTTAGACCTAAATTAATGATCTTCTTTCTCAGCTCCTACCAAGTGACATCCATAAATTCTTCTCCCCACACTTGATGATAAATTAGCTAGCCTTTGCTTTTGCTGTCTCTCTTAGGATGATTTTTCTACAAAACAGACTTTGAGGTGACTTGCCACTGGAAGACTCTTCCAAGAGTTAGTTGAAGATAATATTGATAAAAGAGTGCATTTACTGTTATGTAAAATGTTGCCTTAAAAGCCTTTATCTTAAAGCAATAAACATTCATTATTTCACAAAGATTCTGAGGATATGGAGGGGCAGTTTAGCCATGTGGTTCTGCATCATAGGGATGCAGCAAAGCTGTCAGACACAGGAGGATTCACATTCAAGATTACTACATGGGTGTCAGCCACACTCAGCCCTTCACCACACAGGCCTTTTAATAACACCCATTTGACAAGCGTCTGCCTTTCCTTAGAATGAATGTCCGGGAGAGGGAGGGAGATCGGGTATGAAGATTAATGCCACAATCTTTCTACAAACCAATTTATAAGGTGACATCTCCCAGTACTTGCTGTAATCTACTCACTAGAATGAGTCCTAAGTACATCCCACATAAGGAGAAGACATAATCTCTATCTCCGGTGGGAAAGAGTGCCAATGAACTTGTGTAAGTGCCTTTAAAGCTATAGCCGAGAGTGAAGGAAACAGCAATGGGAAAAGCTAAAGGGTGGTCCTCTCTCACATCTGACCTGGGGCAGCCCTGGAACTTGCGTGGTGCTTTGGAAACATCCTCAATAGAGACAAGAGGACCATGAAAACTTCTCTTGCCATGGGAGGTGACAGACCCTTTGGGAGCAGATGTGGCTTTCCAGTGGGCACTCTTTAGTAGACGACCATTTTTAAAGTATCCCCACTGGGAGGTGGAGCAGCCAGCACCCCCAGCAAACACAGGTGCTTTGACTCCAAAGGGAGATTTGAGGCCACATGACATCACCCCTAAACTCACTCTATGGCTGTTGAATTGGCTTGCCTTAACATCTATGTGGAAGAAGAGGCAGAAAGATAGAGGAGCCAGAGACAGTGAGTTACCTCAGTGTTTTCAAGACACAGTTGGGGCAGAGACTGACAACAGGACAAGACCTGCACAAACTCATGCCAGGCAAAAGCCCAGCATGGGGTGGGGGAGGAGGCACAGAGTTTCACCCCCACTCAAGAAGCTGTTTGCAATGATAACTGCTGGGAAAGGGGAAATTTGTTGTCTTCAATGGAGTGGCACTGGTATATCAACCATATTCCAGGACAGGCCCCACACTAATGAATAGCTGGTCAGAACAAAAAGACTCCACAGAGATTTTTTCATTTTACTTGTGTGTGTGTGTGTGTGTGTGTGTGTGTGTGTGTGTGTGTGTGTGTTCATGGTGGGCTTTGTTTTGATTTTATTAGGAGAGAAATTGACTGGATAGAGAGGTGGAGGGGGATCTGGAAGGAGTTGGGGGAATGGAAAGGATTTTGATCAAATATAATGTACACAATCTCAAATATTAAATAAAATCATGGAAATTTTTCAAAAATTAAGCTAGCTTTATCTGACAATGGCTCCACCAGAATTCTGATTAATTCATTTTCTTGGGAAAAATTGCAAAACTTAGCTTAACTCTGTTGTCAGGGCCACAACTCTTCCCCATCATTGCCCTGTATTTTCTTTCAAATCCTTCCTAGTTGCAAGCCAACCAACAGGCAGATAGTCATTTACTTGAAAGAGTTCCCACAAACTCCCATCCCTGAAGGGTATGAGCCCCTCTGCATCATACACTTCTGAGGCTGGAATCACTATTCTCTTACATTTCCAGTGACGTTCAGAGAAAAGACATAAAGACATCTCCTGAGTCCCTTGGGTACCAAACAAATCTCTGTCTGGCGTGACAGCAGCTTTATCTCCTGGAATGATAAAGCTCACTTCAGCCAATTAGTAACTATTCCTTTCCTTGACACACAAAAAAAAATCAGAGGTGATCAGACAGAGATGATCAGATAGAGGGATTCTTACTGTCTCTTAGTGGAAGCATTACAAGGCTGAAAGCCCGAATCTCAAAGCATGCAGTCCTGTATCTGCCCCACAGTTTGTAACATGTGAACTCTATCTGTGATGGACGTACCAGCTGAGGATGTGTGCTTTATCTTGTAAGGAGATGTTTCATGGAGGCAGGATTCCACAGTGTCTTCTCCACAAGTCTAAAGGAGGCTAGCTGAATGATGCTCTACTTGGCAGCACCAATGGATGCCCTGATTCCTGACCCTCCACTTCGGCTCTTTCACAGCTAATGAGCTGGCCCTGAGTCCATCTATTTTCTTCTTCTTTGGTGCTTCCACTCACATGATGCACATGCCCATCATGTCACCAGTAGAATAGCCAATGTCACGAAGGACCACATTGACCCAAGTCATTCTGTCCACTTGGTTATGGGAACTGAGGTTTCAAAACAACAACAACAACAAAGACAAACAAGCAAAAAACAGTCATGTCTTTGTGGGGCTGACTAAATTAGAACATCAGAATAGTGGACAGGTGGAATGTTCCAGATCCAGAGCCAAATCATTATGAACTTTTCTTTAGTTTCTTTATCACTTCATTATCACTTCTGTGTCTGGTGTAGCATCCTTTCAACTATCAGGCAAGACTGTTGAAATATATTAATGTAATAGGCCGCTGCCATCCCCAAATCCAAAAAAGTATAAATAAACACCCAAAATATATAGCAGAGATTTTCGTACTTTTCTGTAAACACAGCTACCTGGTCTTTCCAGTTATCTATTTGGCAAATGCCCTGGTTAATGGGATTTTTTAGTTCTCTGACTGTAAACTTGGAATATCTGCTTCTACTTTGAAGCATGTCATTAAGAGCAAGCTGAATCTGTGTTCCAGGCCCAAGGTCACTCATATTTGGCTCTGGATACATGACCTCTTATTCCCTTTGAGGTGTGAGCGGGTCTGCAACCACACTTGTTTTGTGATTGTGCTATAGAAGGTGGTTTCTGTGCAAGACAGAAAACAACACAGCATGCGTATTCTGTCAGTCCATGACACCGGTGGACCCTTATACTTAACCTTTAAGCCTTGTCATCTCAAACCCCTGACCAACTTAGTAAAACTACTCCCTTTGCTGATGAATAGTGTGTGAGTGAGTGTGTGTGTGTGTGTGTGTGTGTGTGTGTGTGTGTGTGTTGTCAATGTCAGTGTGTGAGTCGTGTCAGTATGTGTGTATGTGGGGGTATGTGTATGTGTGTGTGTGTGTGTGTGTGTGTGTATGTGTGTGTGTATGTGTGTATGTGTGTGTGTGTTGTCAATGTCAATGTGTGAGTCGTGTCAGTATGTATGTGAGGGTATGTGTATGTGTGTGTGTGTGTGTGTGTGTGGTGTGGTTTCAGTGTCAGTGTGTATGTGTATGTGATACCAATGTATGCATATGGGGGTGGGAGGAGTGTTCTTGGGTATGTCTCTATCTACAAAAAGTGACCAGGATCACTACCCAAATGTGTGGCCCTTTGATTTCACTCTGTAGGATTATTAGATCCGCCCTTTTTTGTTTGTTTGTTTGTTTGTTTGTTTGCTAGTCACGTATGGTCTGTCCATGTGCTGCCACCATAGGTGGAAGGAGCTGAAGGAGAGGATTTATTGAAGGAGAGGAGTCATGCGCTTAGTTCCTTTTTCACCTATTTACAATTAGACCTATGTTTAATTGCACTTAGAGGCTTTTGTCCTATAGAAGCTAGGTGTTGGACCTGCCTAGCCTGGTCATTTGGGAGTGTGATGAACCCACATCATAAGTACATGTGACTCCATGATTAGGTTAAATCCCATTGTCCGGGGCTTATTTCCTACCAAGGGTTTGGGAGAAGCTTTTTTTCCCCTCATAGTATGCACATCTCTGTGTTAATATAGACTATTGAAAAGGGAGGCTCTGATGAAGAAGGCAGGCCTTGTTCCAGCTTCTATGGGTAGATGTTGATTTTCCTAGTGGAGTGGTAGGTTTCTCCTGGTATAATTTGTCCTCAGCTGTTTCTCTGATGCTTGAAGATTGGAGGGGCATATGGGCCAAGCAGCTGGGTTTTCAGTCTGCATCCTGGATCTGCTGGGGTCCATTACATTGGAATCCACTTGAAACTGGCATCCTTCCCTGCCGTCCAGTATGTGAGGTTGAGAGCTCTGGGAACTGTTGGACAAGCTTGTAGAATCCCACAAAGACCTGCCAGTGATTGGGCTCCTTTCCAAAAGAACAAAGGTGAGGTCTCTGTGCCTAAGAATATCCCGCAGGTACACAAATCACAGGGTTCCTCAAATTTCACAGATATGAAAGTCTCTGGAATCTTTGTTGAATTTTCCTCACCTCAGAAACACCCCCCCATTCTTGTTATGTTAGCCCAATTTGCATAACATCTTCAGAACAGTAGGTGGACCTGGTATTGCCACATGCTGTCCAGATAGCTGAGAAGTCACTCACATCTCTGGATCCATGCTATCCTGTAAGGGAAGATTTGGGCTGGTTCCTCAGATTTCTATTGTTCATTTACACAATGGCAGGAAAGGGCCCCTGACTTTCACATCTTTCCATAAACTGATGACTAATCTCTCTTGACCTTTTATTGAATTTCTCCATGCATCATTTTTATGTAGCAAGTGACATCCAATTCCATAGTCATTATAATTACTACTTCCCGGTGCCTCTCAAAGGTTTGACATGTTACACCTGCCAGAGTGTTCTGTTCTACACGAACTGTACCCCAGGTCACCAATTGCAAAAACTTAATCATTTCACTGTTCCTATGCAATGCACTGAGGACGCTCATCCCTGTCCCCATATGGAGCAATGGAGTTACCATTGCCAGCCAGATTGTAGATGGCCAAGATCCAAAATCACATTTGGCATTCTGCCTCCTTAGGCCACTTTTGGCACTGACTCGCTTAGATCAGGAAGCACACTATGATTTTGGCTTTGCCTATCTTAACACAGAGTTCTATAAAACTACTAAAGACTAAGGAATTTGAAACTCTTTGTATTGAAACTCTTTCAAACTACTAATAAAGGAAGTCTAGATTCTATTTACAAGTAACAGCTATGTTAAATCTTGATGTCCACAGCTAAATAAATCATTACCAAAAATCATCCAGGAATGGGGCAAGAGTGCACTGTCATATGGCTTAGTTGCACTTATCCTGGGAGTTCAGGGTCGCTTCAGTGTTGAGAGAATTGTCACATTGGAGCATATTAATTGGCAAAAGAATAATATGACTTCTCTGATACTGAAAGGCACTTAATAAAATCTGTTGATTATCTTTACTAACAAGCAAACATTCTCCTAATTAAATAAGACCACATTCTTACTAGTATTAGATATCGCAGACAAATGTGTAAGTTTCCTATTTAATGGAGAAATCATGAAAATCATGACAAGGCAAGCATGTCTGCAGGTCCTACTGTTTGTTCTCTGTCACCATTTTGTCAGTCTCAGTCATTGCATTTAAGCTTTAGAAAAAAGAGAAAATTGGAGAAAAAAATGGTGAGATTTCTATGGATTCAATAGAACATTCTCTTTCTATTGGGAAATCCTAAAATAATACACTGGAAAGTAAATCCAGAACTAGAATTCAGCAAGCTTTGTGGGTATACTAACACAAAAGCCCACAGTCTGCTTCAACACATACAGCCCAAACTAAAATAAGGATTATGGAAAGCAGAAAGGAAACCTATAGTGGGTAGAAAAAAATGTCATATTCAGGTTATATTATATTCAAATGCTACACAAGAATATGAAGATGTATTTTCTACTTGGAGATAAAGATTTGCACATATTTTAACTCATGAAAAATAGATAGACAAAAGAGTTTCTGAATAATGAATCATGAATTATTTAAAGCTTATTCTAAAATTCAAATAAAAATAAGGAAATAAATACTCAGAATATGAATCATGGAAAACTATTCCAACCAGATATTAAGGTATATTTCATGGTACCACCCATCCCCTAAACACAAGACACCATGAAGCAGAAGAGAGAGCTAAAAAATAAATCCAGATATTGCTGAGAACTGGTATATAAGGAGAACTCTGCATGTGATCAGGAGAAGATCAATTATCTATTGACTAAAGGGTCAATTAAGAAACCTCTGGCTGAATGTGTGTGTGTGTGTGTGTGTGTGTGTGTGTGTGTGTGTTGTTTTTAACCTATACTAAATAAAAATCACATTGTTTACAAAGCCAAAATACAAATGATTTATGAACAAAATGGCAATGATTTCCTTAATCTGAAAGTCAGTGTTTGCAATTTCCTTAATATATAAAAAGACCTGATGAAGCAGGTTGATAACGCAGTGGTGAAAACCACAGGAAATGACAGAGAAGGGACATGAACAGAAGGTTATGAAACAGTCATTTGAAACAACGTTCGGCCTCTTCACAGTAACAGAAATACAAATTAACCTACAATGAAGGTCTGGTTTTTCCTATTGCTACTGTTAACAAGTTTTAAGGAAGTCAGGAAAAGCAATCCACCAAGAGACATGAAAGGGAGGTGTCACTAATACGGAGGCACGCTGAGTCTAAATTAAAGTTAACAAGACCCGTGGTCACTGGCTCAGAAAAGCAAGGCTAAAATTCATCTTTAATGGTGATAGATGCGCAAAATGACATGGATGGTAAGTGCATGAACTGCTTCCAATAGTTAAACAGTATAATTATTGATTGAGTAGTGAGAGCTGATTCTACAAATGAGGATTTATCTGCAAACAGAAAACTATACCAGGCCTCCAAAGGAACTATTGTTTATGCTGATGCTGTTGAAGAGGACGTCTGCTCCTTCTGGTCTCTGCCTCTAGTTCCAGTCTGAGTTCTTGTACACCTCTCTGCCCCAAAGAGAAGAATTCACAGGAGACTGAGGCGTAGGCCAGTCAGTTAGTTGGAGCAAGCAACCAAGAATGCACTCTCCAGAATAAAAGAAGATGGGGCTGAGCAGCAAGGTCAAATTCTAGCATGTGAGGCTTGTAGACAGCTCTCCTCTCTCTGTTGCTACTCCCTGTGTTTGCTCCTGGAAGTTGAATACCCTAGTAAGAATGTGCTCTTCTTAGGCACCCATTTTACCCAGAATTTAGTATGTTACACGGAGGTGTAAAAGATGCAAGAGGAAAGAACACAAAGTTGGCTGGTTAGGGAGGTGGGAAGGGTCTTGGAGGAGTTGGGGAGGGGGAAGAATATGATCAAAATGTACTGTCTAAAAATTTTTAAATAAAAATAAACAAAAATTATTCTTCTTAGAAAATGAGGAAAAAAGTACGTGAAAGGGTTTAAGTACCTCAAAATTGAGACGTCTACTTAGGGGAAGTCCCTGAAGCTGCTCTGAACTGACCTCCATACCTCATTATCTACCACTACTCCAATCTGGATATTGATCACTAGTTGACCAGCACAATTACTTTTATATAGTTTCAGGGCTCTAAGTGGGCCTAGCTATTGCTCTTCATGTCCTATTAGGAGAGACTCTGCTGGTAAAGCCCTCCCAAAGCTAACCTCCTGCCTAAAAATAGGACCTCCAATATACATTGTTAATTGACAAAAATTAGGATGTATGATGAGATATGTCATTTGGGTAGAATAAGAATTTAAAACTCAGCAGCAGGCCATTGAGACAGTTCGATAGGTAAAGAGCACTTGAGGCCAAGCACAAAGAACCGGGTTCATTGTTCAGAACCCACATGGGAAGGAGAGAACAACCGCCTGTAGATTTTCCTCTGGATCATTTTTTCCCAATCAACTGAAAGAATACACATGAAGCCAGTAAGAGTGATAGTCTCTGGGAAAGGAAGCCTGATCAGTGGTAAGTTGGGGGAAATAGTCTTTATTTTTAAGTTTTCTTTCATACAATATAGTAGGTACTTAGAATGTTTTTATTAAAAATAAATATTAAATTGAAGCTGCTGGACTCTGTTTTTTTTTTTTTTTTTCTAAGTAGCAATGCGGGAGGCTGGAGTCAAATAGAAAGCAGAAGATGGGAGGAAGTTAAGCCTGTTGTTCTCCTCCAGGCTAGACATGCATTTGCAAAGAGAGCACACTGCAGGCTGAAAAGACCCTTTTTGTTTACTTGCTCCCAAATAGAAAATGATGCCTTCAACTATCCTTCCAACTGTAAACACCATCAGCTGCTCTCAAAATATTTTCTGAGTAAATGCCACTTCTACCTTCTGGCATTGAGGCAGAGCATTTTCAAAGCAGCTGGGAATCCAGTTAGCACGGTACTGGATTAGTAAATGATGGCAAAGCTTCTATTCAGGAGACAATGCACAGGAGAAGAGGGCAACTAACAGGAGAAACTGCGAGAAGTCCTTCCCTGAGGCCAGCAAACCCACTGGGGATTAGAAGGGGCAAGAGCTCTGCTGTGTTTCAGCGAGCTCAGTGACATACCTGAGGCTTCTTGTCTTCAAGGAATATGAAATTAAGATAAGGACAGAAGAAATAAAATATTGGGTAAAAGATAATTGTATGAGAATCTTAAATGTAACAATAAGAACTATTTTGAAGAGCAAAGATTTAAAACAAGCAAGTGGGCCCCGAGAGTAGACCCATCAAATGTTAAGTCTTGTACTGAAACTATTTTGTGCAAGAAAAGTATAATACTGGCATCAAAACACAGCAGTCAGCCAAAAGCTCACCAGAATATCTCCAGAAGAGAAACGGGTGTATATAGCTGACATTCTTAGGCCTTTCTTTCAACAGAATGAAATAAGCAATGTGCACATCTCAACATTATAAAATCCCTTTCACCTTAAATATCAGCCATCCTGAGCC
>JADRCD010235885.1:0-19116 GCA_019843815.1 Montemys delectorum
TGTTTTGTTTTGTTTTGTTTTGTTTTGTTTTTTTGAAAATGTTGAATTATAAGGTTGGGACTCATAAAATGAGTCTTACACATTTTTATAAATCCTTTTTCTTGTGCATGTTTATGCAGGAGTTGATATATGTGAGTTCGGGTGCACTTGTGTCAGTATGATGAACCAAAGATAACAACCGGTCTTCAACTTCTGTTTTGTTTGAGATGCAGGATCTGTGATGCCCATGCCTTGTATGTTGGGCAGGCTGGCCTGTGAACTTCCCACCCTATCGTAGGGAAACTTGGATGACACAAGCACACTCTTCGACCAGGCTTCTCCTAGACTTACATGAGTTTTTAAATTCATGAGTATTTGAATTCAGATTCTCACACATATGCAGCAAGTGCTTTACCCACGGAACCATCTCCCAGGCTATAATGGGCATAACCCTTCCAGTGATGGGGAAAAGATGGTCCACAGTATGAGGAAATACCTGCCTGAAAGGGCCTGAGGGCCGGCAAAAGCAGGAGGAGAGACAGGATGGGAAGGATGGGAGACAGGATGGGAAGGATGGGAGACAGGGAGGAGGAGTCACTTAGAAGTGCTGGAGAGATTATTCAAGAAGAATTGATTGACAGCTTCCATTACTGCAGGAAGGTTGGAAAAGGTGAGAATGTTCGAGAAATCCCAGGGTCTGACAACCCAGAACATTTCTAACTTCTGACTCAACTCTTCAGAGAGTAGCTGGGAGAAGAGGTTTTAAAAAAAAATAAAAATAAAAAATGTCACATTAGGACCAGAAAGGGTTAATTTCAGAGCATTGAGAAATGCTGTCTTTAGGGTGGGCGTTGAGAGACTTCTGAGTGGGTATTGGTCAGTCAATGCGAGCACACCACAAACTGAGAACATGAGGGCAGAAACAAGGGGGCAGGGTGCTAAGGTCAGAGGAAGGGGGAGGGGAGGATCGTAAGGACCAGCGGGCAGTGGGGAGTTTGGCTTGGAAAGGAAGAACAAGGCCATTCTCTCAGAGCTGGTAGGAAGCTGTTTCGAAGATAGACATGGAGAGAGGATTCGACTTGAGGCAGTGAGCGATGCGGAGGAGGAGAGCAACCATGTCACGTGGTCAACAGCTAGGCATAAAGGATGCAGCCGATCAGGGAGAAATCCAGGGAGAATAAGCAGAACAGCTGTATCCAGACTTGGGGAACTTCCTGATTTCCCCATGAAGTTCTGTATCAGCCAACCACTGGGAAGGTAAGGGATTAAAGTGGCCGAAGCTGGGGGATGTACTTGGAGAAATAGCACATAAATCTGAAGACTAGATCAGAGAACTGGTGGAGCCTGCTCTTCACTAAGGTGTGGCCAACTGAGTTATGGATCCATTAGGCCTCCCGACCTTCCTACTTCTCCCTTTCTCCTTCTCTTTATTCTCTTTCTTTCTCCTCTCCTCTCCTTTCTCTCTTTATTTCTCTTTTTCAGTCTCATTGTTTTTTTTCCACTTATTGCTTTACTTAACAACAACAATAGATAATTTTATTACTTTAGGTAATTTGCAAGGTGCCAGCTGGGGAAGGGAAAGTGACTGCAAGATCAAGATGAGCTAAATTCCTGGTACCTTTTCTTTACCTCGTTACCATAGATACTTGGTTCTCTCAAGCTCACTCTGTATGTGTCAAAACTGGATGTGTTGTGTGTGAGGATTTATATATATGGCCCATGTTTATCTCTCATATTGATTAATGCATTTTTTTCACATAGTGGGTAGTAGAAGTAGTGTTATATAGGGGTGTGTGTGTGTGTGTGTGTGTGTGTGTGTGTACTCAGTAGCTTATTTGAAAACCTTGGTACTCTTCATGCAGTTGGCTGTGTATCCAACAGTGCTGCTGCAAACACGGCCTATAAGTTTTCATGAACCAAGATAAAAGAACATCCTAAAAAAGTATTGAGGGCATGGGAGAGAATGGACGAGGTATCTTGATATTCGAAATGGATCCTTGAGCAGGCAAAAGTAATTCAACTTATAGATTACTATACACATGGCAATCTATACGCACAAACCAGTGCTCTTTTATTGAAAGAAGGAAGCTAGAGAGACAGAAAAAAAAGGAAGCAGACAAACAAGAAAATTATCTTCTAAGCAGGAAAAGAAAGGATTCAGATATATCTGGACACTCATGTTAGCTTCACCGTGCTTGGGAAAGAAGGTAGGTAAATGGCACAGCTCTGTGTGGCAGATCTCCAGGAAGTTTCTGGAACTCCAGCCTTGGAGAGACATCACACAATTCCTAGGAAGCTAAATTTGAATCTTACTTGGGCAAATTCAGAAAGTTTATAACTTAGCATTGGTCTTACACTGACAATTCTGGCTCTTTCATGACAGCTGTATCCTCGTGATCTTGAAGACAGGTTAAAATTGCTAGGCCTTAATTGACTCCTCTGGAAAATGGGATGAAGTGATAACTTCCTAAGGGTTTGCCATGAGAAAGAGGACGTGAGTTAGCATTTGTGAAGCACTTAGAAGAGGGCTGGAAAAATTTAAAGGTATGCTTAGCATTCTTGTAGATACAGGGTTATTAAGGGGTGGCCAAGCTTTAAGCATTGCACTGTGCTGCAGTGATAGACAAACATGTAGGTCTCTATTTGTAGCTATCTGGGGACTCACGTGTTTCAATGGCAACTCTCTGGGCATGACTAGGAAGAAAGATCATCCTTCCATGGTCATTCTTCCTTCGTTCTCTTGGCTTACAGACAATTCCACTAGGCTCTTCCCAACAACGACCAAACAACAGCTTACGTCATCATCTGCCACCATTGCCAGTCAGGTGCAAGCCAGGTATGTGCAGGAGGACTGCTCACTACCCTAGCCCCTTTTTCTCTGTGTTCCCAAGCGTTCTCCGCCAGCCTCTCTTCCTCTCTTTCTCTCTTTCTGTCCTTCTCTGTACCTACCCCCTTCTCTGTTGTCATAGCTCTGCTCCTGTCTGTCTGCCATTACGCCTTCTCTAGGTTCCCCTTGTTAGCATTTTGTCCAAGCTCTGCCCCACAGGTACCTGGCAACAGCCAGCTATGCTTGACTCACTATAAAAGGGGCTGCTTGTCCCCTCCTCTCTCTCTTGCTCTCTTGCCTTCTTGCTCCAGCTCTGTCCTCTTACCCCTTCCTCACCGCTCTCACCATTCCCTTCCTCCCTCTCTATCCATGTGCTCAAAGTTGGCCTCTATTCCTCTTCTCCCTCTTCCTCTCTCCCTCTCCATCTCCCTTTTATTCTTTCTGCCTTTCTCTATCTCTACTATCCTCTCAACTCCCTTCCCCATGTCCTGAATAAACTCTATACTATACTATACCGTTGTGTGGCTGGTTCCTCAGGGGGAAGGGATGCCTCAGCATGGGCCCACGGAGGCACCCCCTTGCCCCACACCTGACTGCAATCCACCAAACATATTCCTTCTCTCCTTATCTTTTTATAAAGCAGAACATCCCTTCCTTCATTTTTCCCAAATAAACTTCCTGAATACCAGTTCTGTTGCATAGTGTGATTTCTCAGGGGGACACCTTGGCATGGACCTGCCCTGCTGCATTATAATTCATAACACACACTCTTTTATGCTGAGGCAGGAAGATCATGGATTATGTAGAAGGTGGGCTATATAGTATGATCTTGTTTCAACAAATAAACAGTTAATAAACCTTAAGTAATTATAAACAGCATTTCACTTACAATCAAAATATGAATGCCAAATTAAAAATAAGCATTAGCTAACTTTAAAATAATCAAAAATTCTAAATTATACTTTCTTGGGTCCTACTCAGCTCATCTTAAAAAAAAAATTCTTTTTAAAGACTAGAAACAGAATCTTGATTGGTGTGAGAGAATTTTAAATGAATCTTGGTCAATGGATGCTTGAGATTGATTGGACTCAAATGGAACTAGTCATAGTCTTTAGAGACAACTGGCTTCTCAATTAGCATAGGCTATCTTGAGACGAATGACGCAGGATGTATCAAGTCTGCTGAAAGAGTGCAAAGTCAGGCAAAAGTGTAACATAAGGACCTATTTTTTCTCATTTTCTCAGAGTCCTTCCCTCCCCCTTTAGGGGGATTAAATTCTCCCCATATACTTAGCATCTTTCAGTGGTCCACACCAGGGTTCAGTTTTACAATGAAATAAACCCTGGTGGGCTCAACAATAAGCCTCAGATTGTTTCTATGCAAATGGATTAGTTTAACAGCATAAAAAAACCACTGTATGCATGCCTACAGAATTTAAAGATGCCAATGAACTCAGACAAATGGTGTTGTTTTAAAAAGTGCCATTGCCTTGCTTTTGAGGTGAGGGTTCAGATGTGTATAAACACCACTGAACTGGACTGTTCCGATGCAGACGGTCGGTCACCTCTTGTGAATGTACAGCTGCTGACCAAGTGTGCTGACATGGCTCACAGAGGAAAGCTGTGCTTCCTCACCTGCAGCGTGTTTTGTGGAGGAGTTTGCAGGAAGGTACTGTACGCAATACTTGCAGTTTGACAAGTAATAGCATGAAGACGTAGAATGTCTAGTTTTGTTTTTCCTATTTCTGTTTGTTGTAGACAAACAGAAGATCCATTGCTTTATTAAAAGCACATGACACACAAGAGAAAGCGGCACTTCAGGAGATTCAAGCAGGTCCTCACCACTCATCCATGGAGCCTACAGAAGATGGTGCGCGCTCTGTGGACTGTCAAAACCATTTCAAACCACAAATTGATTTTGATATATATATATCATATAAATATATATATATATATAAAAAAAAACAGAAAGGTTTGATAAATCTGTGTAGTAAAAGTATTTATGACATTTTCTTAATCGGTAAACCTAACGTTAGCCGGGCTCACTTGCAATCTTATTCTGAGCTAATACATGAAGAACCAGTGTGCCTTGTCTTTCCAAAACTAGCTCAAGTGATCTTGCTGCCAAGATGAAAGCAGGGCAGAGGGATGGCGGATTCTTTGAAAGCTGTTAGTATTTACTTATTCATTCCTTTTGTTCTGTAAACTGACGGTGTGTCTGGTAGATCAGGTAACATTTCAACTTCATGAGGGATAAAGGTAAACAAAGCCATATACATTTATCTTCAGGTGGCAGAGACTGATGTTAATCACATTTCCCCACTAATACACTCACAGTACATGAGGTAAAGGTAAATGATGTAAGACCATCAGGCAGAAAAATCCAAGATACCCGGGGAAGCTTCTTGGGGGTGACAGGGATTTTCCAATAGAAGCCCGGAAAGGTGGTGGGGCTCTTGGAGGTTCAGTAGAGCCAGGGTGGAAACAGGGTCTGAAGGACCTTAGCTTATAAACCAGGAGGCCAAGGGAAGGTTACCTATGTTTTGGGCTCACAGCTGCAGAGATTAGCAGAAGAGGAAAACACTGGCAGTGAGTGTTTGCAGTGGCTCGAGCTTGAGGTGGCATTTCTTTACATCCTGAAGATCAACAGAGCTGGACTAAAGAGAAGCCATGGTTCTCGGAAGACCTACATCCAGTCAGGTCCAGTCAGTACGTAGGTTACCTACATCACATGTTCTACAACCTCCCCAGACAGCACTCTACCCTCCGGGAATACATTTTCAAGCAGACAGGGCCATGGGGGTATGTGAGAAGATAATGACTTTGGAGAACTTTGGAGGATTGGGGAGCTCAAAGCCATTGGTTTGGAAATACAGCCGTAGTTTGATGTCTTATGAAGAGTCCAGTGTAGACTAGTAGTGTTGGGGTATGATAAGGATTTAAATTTTTATCCTCAGGTCAGTGAGGACCATTGCAAGCTAGACCAGCCTTGATTACATTTGTAGTTTGAGATCATTAACCAGAGCCCAGCTTACAACAGCAGACAGCTCACTGGAAATGGTTGACCCCAGAAGAAGCAATAGAAACAGGATGCACCCAAGAAGAGAGACAGATGCTCCAAGAGATATTCAGGAAGTAAGGCTCATGGCAACAATCCACAGACAGTGTCACAGGCTTATTATCTAATGTGTAGAACATATAGAACGAGTCTGTTCTGTGGATAGTGAGCCGCAGAAGTTGTTCTATCCATTATAAAGTTTCAAAACACTAAAGTCTATTATTGGCTACCCCAAAGATAAATGCTACAACTAAAGTGGCCAATGAGACCAAAACAATATTAATTTTGCCTATGGAAATGACGCTACTTAAATATTTCTCAGCCAAAACTTCATTGAACTAGTTTATTTGCCCTGCTGATACATTTTTTAGTAAGCAGCTCAGTCTGCTGATTTTTGTTCTGGTCTCCTCTTTTTAGTCACATGTTAAAGCAGCAGTGATGAAACAGAAGGGTCAGATGCCACCATGTGCACACAAAATAAAGACACTACCTCGTGCACACAAAATAAAGAAGAGATCAAACTTGGAATCCCAAGTTTTTACTTAGCACAGTATTGGAGGCTTTGGAAAATATGATTGCAGACTTTCTCAGGAAATAAGAAGTCCCAGGATCTACGTCAACAAACCCCAGAACCAGGGTTAGAGATATGTGCTGCCTGACTTTCCTATGGATGCTGGGAATTGCAATTCTGGCCTTGTGCTTTGCCCCTTTGATCCCCTCTCCTCAGCCACCAAAATTCAGTTTCTTAGAAGCAAAACAGATACAGAACCGAAAGAATGCATAGGTTTTACATTTCTCTTGGTAAAGTAGTATTTTAGCTTCTTAGAGAAAACAATTTCTCTTAGAAGTCTTCACTTAATAATTTTCTTTCTGACCTTTTATGTGATGTGTTGAGTTTGGGCCCAAATCTATATTTTATACTCACTATTTTCTTCATTGTTAATAAAACACGTAAAGGTAAAACATACTCATAAGTACATTACTGTAAAATTCTTTCTTACAGTAGAAATAAATACCTTGATAGTACAATCGTGATGAAATTAGTTCCCTTGATACAGAGGGCCTATATTTTAGACCTGTGTAACTCCATTACCTCTGTGGTCCTGGAATGCCTCTGAATTCTTCTATTAATAACAACATAATAACATTCACGAGAGTAGGGCAAACCGAGAGATGACAATTACCCTGGACCTCGAACCTGGGAATTCTATAAATGAGAAAAATTGTTCCTTGATCTTTTAGAGAAATACACTTTCTTTGTGGTGCATTGTCCACGAAATATCCCCTTGGCATGAACTGCTTAAAACACACACAGACAAATGAACAAACCTCTTTACCCGGTTCCTGCTAGAACCTGCTGAGATACAATTTTCTGTGCGCAGGGCGCCAGCGATCAGTCACAGACACTTAAGCTCACTGGTGTCATAAACCAGAAGGGTCAGTCAGAAGTTCCTCCCTGGGATATAATCTATGTCCAAAATTTGCCTGGCAAACAGGGTAGTTCTAATAACTTTTTTTTTTTTTTTTAATACTCAAAGTCAAATGCTTCAAGGGGAAGCAAAACCTACAGGCACTGCTTGGAGGCTCCTCGTCCATATTTGCGTTCTTGACATAGTCTCCGATTCAGCACGCTTCCGCAAGAATAAAAGATGTCAAAACTTGTAGCAACGCCCCCAAATCTCAAGGGTCTCAGTAAAGCCGTGAAGTGTTTTTGTGCGCCTTTATGATGTGGGGAGTTGAGGGCTGTTAGCGCTAAGTGGAGATTCGGTAGTCAAAACAAAACAAAACACCCTCCCCCCGCCCCCGCCCCCGGAAAACAAAACAGAAACTTTTTAAAGAGCACATTTTCTTAAATTAATGGAGTCCAGGAAAGACGTTCATATGAAGCATTAAATGCCACTTCAAAGCCCTAAATAGGCTAGAACAAATAAACTGACCCCCTCATCTTGACCTAAATTATTGCTTAAACAAAGGTACACATTTCCTAATTTACATGAAAGGCAATTAGGCCTGCTGCTGACAGTGTGCTGAGAAGTACATCTGCCCAGGGCATGCTTTTATACAAAACACAACAAAGAGAGAAGTCCTTCCTTTTGTGGTTGTCTTCTTTCTTTCTTTCTTTCTTTCTTTCTTTCTTTCTTTCTTTCTTTCATTTTTTTTTTTAAACTCAATCACTATCAGAGGGCAAGGAACATTACTTAAAAATTTTAACTTATTTGGGTAAACAGTTGTTATTATTGTAATACTCTTCAAGTATGTTTCTTTTTTATTATTAAAATTTTATTGCAGATAAGCTGCAATTGGAAAAACATCAGAGATTCACCACAGCCTGAGTGGTAGCGACCTTTGTGCAGTTAGAACAGGCGGTCTGAAGCAATGGCTCCTCATACTGAATGTCCACATCCTCCATCAGTTACGTTTTAACACCGCTCCGCTCCCTGATTTATACTTTTAGCCCCGGTTCATGATGTTTGGTATTCAAAAATTGGCTGAAAGGGGAATGAAATCTTTTCCCCCATCCTCTGGAATGCTTTGTAGGCAAACTTGACTTTGAGAAACTGAAACAAAACAAAGGTAAAGAGCAACTGGTAAACGCAAGCAGGGATGTTTATATCAAAACATGAAGTGGATGTTGGTTAGCCTAAATGCATTTTTCTAACCTACATACTATTCTGTCCTCCTACATACTTAGTGATACTGTAAAGGGTCTTTCTTTTTCTTTATTAGAAAAATGCATTTTTTTTTTTTCTGAGACAGGGTTTCTCTGGGTAGCCCTGGTTGTCCTGGAACTCACTCTGTAGACCAGGCTGACCTGGAACTCAGAAATCCACCTGCCCCTGTCTCCTAAATGCTGGGATTAAGGGCGTGTGCCACCACCACCCAGGGAAAAATGCCTTTATAGTCAGAATTTAAATGAAGAGAGAAAGGAGGGTTACTATTAGCATTTCAGTCTTACTGTCTCCCCTTGTATTTATTTACTTATTAATCTGTTCATCAAATATTCACTATCTACATTGTTTCGAAATTGATTTTTAAATCTTCTTTTTTGAGAATTTTATATGTGAATACTGTGCATTTCCATCCTATCCCCTGTCTAGGGCCACAATTGCTCTCATTTTTTTCCCCTATGTCTACTTTTTTGAATTTGTGTCCTCTTCCTCATGTCTGTAGTGGGATATTGATGGATATGGTCATATGAAAGCAACTGCACCATTAAGAACTGATGGGTGCAGCATTCTGGTCGTGCCCAGAAGACAATAGTCTGTAACAGTACTCTGGTACTCTGGCTTTTACAACCTGTTGCCTGCTGCCCTTCGAGTTCCTGGAGCCTCGGATGTAAGGGTGTGTTATAGATGTACCCCGGAGGTGATGAGTCCATTATGGTCCACACTTTGACTTAGTGTGGTTCTCTGTAGTAGCCTCTGTCCACTCCAAAAGGGGAGCATCTCTGATGAGAAGTAATAGTGCTTAGAAAGTTGTTTGATACAGTGCAGCAGTGGTAGATTCTCTCCTAGAGCCCATTTACATCCCCTACCACTGGTACTTGGTGAGGTTTATAGCACCAAGCATTGAGTTCCCTTTGCTGGAGTCCTTAGACTGTTGATTATTTCCAAGATATTATGGCCACCATCACTCTATTACACACATCTTGTTTGCCAGTTCTTATTGTAGTTCTCAGGATTTAGCACTGAGTAGGACTGTTGATATCATTTGTTCTTCTAGCAGTTTACACTGTTCCTTCCACTTTGATGAGAGCTAGGCATCCTGAACATTCATATTTAACGGGGACAGAGTGATTAACAAGGGAAGCTCCTTTCTGGCTTTTATAGCAGAAAAAAAAAGTCTCGATGATTTTTAAGCCAAGTACATTTGAGTTGTTAACAAGGCTCCACTAGACACACATTTCATGGAAAGAGGAAGCTAAGGATATTCTGAACAGAGCTCGTCAGAGATACACAGCTCTGTGTAGTAATCAGCACTGCTAATTTGCTGGCTCTCTTTAGGCATCTATGTCTTATGCAACCAACCAAAGAAACCCAAGTAAATATTTTTCTCTACTATAATTTTTCCAAGGGAAATGAGGTCAGACTAGAGGCAAAATGTCTATTTGATTTTTCAAGGCTTGTTCTGATCTCATCTTTTCCTAATAGGACCAGTATATGTGAGTAAGATGTTTCTGTGGAAAACATCATGGGACTTGGCCTCTGTGGCTGTAGTCATGGGATGGGCGGTTGCATTTATAGAACTAAAGATGCTGAACAGAGGAGAGGAGAGATGTCTACAACATCTCATCTATAACCCCCAGTGGAGGCTTCAGTGAGCACTGGACGACAGGAGGCTTGCCCATGGCACAGTTTGCAAAGAACTAGGCCACCAGAAAACAACAAACATGGTTATCTGACTCAGAGGAGGCGTCTTCACTTCGTTTCCCAGGGATTTAGAGAGTAGGAGGCTAGATCTCCAAAGGGTGGGTGGGTTATTAACAGAAGCAGAGTACCAGGCTGATGTCACTACAAACCAATAATCCAAGGATTATATGAGAGCAGTTTCAGGAAGGGAAAATTATCATTAGCCAGATAGTTAGCTCTATCCTACATCAAAATTGTCAACCCGAATAAGACAGTTCCATTACATACTCACACACAGCTTCAGCGTGGCCTATTTTTCACAATCCTTGGAGGTAGAAATTTATATCCTGTTTTAGCCCCTACACTCTGTCACTGGGTTATTTGGGAAATTGGCGTCATCTTTCAATGCTTCTGTTCTTTTTCCAATGTAAAGAGAAATATAATATTTATAGAGATGCTATAGCATTAAATGAGATATTCTATAACATCTAGCCTGAGGAAACTACCATCAAAATATTAGCTATAATTGCCTCCCCAAATATGTGGTAGCATGCGGTTTCTCCAAGTCTTCATTTACGCATCTTTCCAGAGGGAGATGTTGAGGTAGTGCCCTTCACAGAGCATATAGAACCTTAAAGTATTTCATCAGTGTGAAGAAATGCTAGCAACACAATAGAAGATTTCATCTACCCTGGATAAATATCATTTCCTTCATTATGGAAAGATCAGAGGGAAAGCACAGAACTAAAGCCACTTGTCAAAGAAAACCAGCGTTTCAGATCAGTTCTTAGGTGTACTGTTGGACAAAGGCTCCTTGGAGGAAATAATCAACAGCCCCCGTTCAAATCAGTTCAGACTGGCCAAAAGACTGCAACCCATTCCCTTCTTCCCCATTCGGCTCACATTCCTGAGTTACACTGGTAGTTAACAAAACAAAATCCTACACATTTCTGAGATAGTGGTGTTGGCTAATCAGAGGAGATGGCTATAGAGGATGGGAGGCAAAGAATTCTCATTGCAGAAATCTACTGAAGGAGAGAGGCTTACCAATTCAATAGCATAGCACATAAATTAATTACTATTGAAAAATCCCAAGAAGCATTTCTTAGTAGACTAGATATAAATAGTACTTTATCTGGTTAGACAAACAAGCACTCACTGGGAATTAGATATTCCCCAGCTTCAAATGATCGCAGCAACACTTTCTACTCCAGGGAAATAGACATGTATATTTGCTAGCCTCACCATAGATTTCTATAGTCTGCATTATCGTTTGATATAATAGCATAAGCTCCTTACCTTGCTCAGTGGCTCTAAGACCTCTGCTCTGCTTTCTTTCTCTCTAAAAACACCCCAAAGAAATCCAAAGTGTGATTACTTTTGTGAAGTAGGAAAGAGAAATCATTTGAGTCAGAGTCTCTAAGAACGCTGGTGGTCTCAGAAGAAGTCCCAGTTTGGGTGTTCATGTACATGTGTTATGCAAATCAATATTATGACAAATTATAGGGTTTAAAAACTCCTTTCACATGGCTATTATACAAGGTAAGAACTGGGAGAAAAATTCCTTTATTAAAAGCTGATCTTGTTTTATTCTATCTTATTATACTTTATTCTGTCTTAGTCTATTACATACGGCTGTGAGTGTACATATGTATGTGTGTATATACCTGTGTGTATGTATGTTTATGTATGTATATGTGTGTATGTGTGTATATACCTGTGTGTATGTATATGGGTGTTTATATATGAATGGATACGCATGGATGTATATATATATGTGTTTATATATGTGTGAATATCTGTGTATGTGTGTGTGTATACCTGTGTGTATGTATATGTGTATTTATATATCTATGAATATATGTGCATGTATGTGTGTGTTTATATGTGTGTATACTATTTATGTGTTATATCTGCACTTTGTAAGGTTATCACAGTCAAAACAATGAACCAAAAGTTTGTTGTGAAGAAATGATTCATGGAAATCCTATTCTCTTTCCTAAGCAAACTTAATACTACATACATGTAAAATAAAATACCATTCTTCCGGATCAAGAAAAAGTTCCCTTTCATATGTGTACCAGCAAGCTGATTTCTGTTAGATAGGACAGAATATCCAAAACAAATGCTCAGCCTTCACTGCCTTAGCTGGGAGGCTCATTCCTCTTGGACCAGGTAGAGTAGAGAAGGAAGCTGCGGGGTAGCATCCATAGAGTGAGGGGATCTGGGAACAATGACAGGACCATGCCCTTAAGGAAGAGCAAAGATAGATAGGTCCAAACTTACTCTGTGCTCCAAATCTAAAACCAGCAAAGGGCCCACATGAGCGTGACCTGGTCTGTGCATGGGATGTATGTTAATTATAAGGAAAAATTACAGAATACTGAGTATGGGGGTGTTTTTATGATGTTTACTAAATAACTTCAAGAAAAACCTGAAATTGATCAAATCATTAATGCTCTTTTAGAGATTTTAAATGATTAGTGTTGTGAATTTTGCTAATACATTAACATCAAGAGTGATTGCTCTTTATTATCATTACCTAAATTAGATTAATGTTCGGGAAACAATCTAAAATAAATAAAAATATCTAATGTGAAGGTAATTCTTTAAAAAGAGAAGAGTGAGCCAGAGCTACAACTTGGTGCTAAAATGCTTATCTAGCATGCCCTGAGGTTAAATCCGTGGTACCACCAAAAAGAAAAAAAAAAAAAAGTTCCTTAGTTGCCTATAGTTTTTGGGCAGGGTTCAGGCGTTTGGGTTTCTCCCATCCACATCTGCATGTGTGTTGCTGTTGTCCATGCTCAACTCATGCTTAAGCAGTCAAGGGGGTGAGATTTTATGGATGTAGTTTCTGATTATAGAGAACCAAGGGGTGCTGAGAGCAGAGAAGAAGGCTTCTCCAGTACCAAATCGCTAGCCATGAAAACAGATATAACAATTAATACAGACAGATGGAGCAGGTTACATTCATGTGTTTAGGAATACACACACACACAAATACACACACATACACACACACATACATATGCATATATGTAACAACAATTAATGAAAAGGGAATCATGAATTTGAAAAAAAACAAGGGAATATATGGGAGGATTTGAAGGCAGGAATGAGAGGAGAGAAAGCATGTAATTAAATGATAATTTCAAAAAAATAAAAGAAATAATTTTTAAAAACCTTTGCGTTGACATCGGGAATATCAATTTTAAGAGTATAACCATATTAAGGTGATTTAAAAAAATAAACAAAGCAAAGCAAGGTAGAACAAAAAGATATAAAAACATTCCTAGAAAACAAAACAAAACATTCAATGTACATGTGAAGAAATAACTAGTTTATGCTGCTGGTGTTGATAACATGGGCACTTTGGCCTCACTCAGGTATACCAAATGCTCTGCTGAGCAAACCAAGCCCTACTACCAAGAACTCCGAAGGCAAGAGTGTTGGTGATGGGTCTTACCACATTCTCTAGATAACTTAACCCTTAATTTTTCTCTCCTTAAAATTCCCATGGAAGCCAGTTAGCAGAAGGCACATGGCCTTGACTCAAGGTTCTCAGTGAAGGACATCGGTGGAGATATTAAGTTGCGTACAGTGGCTTCTTAAACCACCTTTACATACATGTTCTGACCACCAAAGCATGCCACACCAATAAAGAATCAGAAGCAGTACTGTGTCCCCAGGAGATCATTCAGAATTAAATATCGTTTTGTAAATAGAGAATAACAGTACCTGTAAGCCAGGCAATCACTGGTACCTCATTGTAGTAGTAAAACTTGAGAAATTCTGGTTGTGAAGAAAGACTAGAAATATATGTAATTTTGTGTGTGTATGTGTATCTCTATCTCTATCATCTATCAGTTATCATCTATACCTATCTATATCATCTCTATCTCTATCTAATCATCTATATATAATATTTTTGTTGCCCAGCATGTTTCTACATAATATTCTAGTCATCTATGCCAACTCGGCATGGTAGCATGAAGGTGTCTCCAGCAGAAAATAACCGAACATGGACCATATTAAACTGATCATAAGAGAAGGACCTCTGCCACTCAAGTTTGCTGCCTGACTGAAAATGACGTCAGCTTCCCAAAGTCATCGACAGTGACTGACTTATTAAAGTATTTCTCAATACAAGCCAAATGACGGGCAGGATTAGGTTCACAGATGTTCTGCTGCAAATCTCCATAGTTCTATCTAAGATATTAGCCACAAACTATGACGAGTAAGGTCATCTTTAAAAGTTAAAAACAAAAATTATGAATTAAAGAATGCCAAACCACTAAAATTTCCAAGGTTTTGCACACCTGCAAAGGAAATGAGTGCGCTTGGTGATAGCTGCCATTTTATGAAATCCAATAGGAAGTCCAAATGGAGAAAAACAAAGATGTTCGTGATGCTATTTTTAAGAGTGACTTTTATCCCCCTGCCTTGATATTAACATTCTAACAAGACAAAAGGGGTTTGAGGAACTATAAGACCACCTGGCTGCCATTATGCATAGCTGAGCCCTCAGTCATCCTTGACAACGGAACAGCCTTTGGAGGAGGGTGGAGGGCAGCTGGAGACAGTCTGGGAGGAGGCCCGGGCACACAACATAACCAGAGTTGGTTACTGGCATCCACCGACAGGAGAAAGGTTTCCATGATCCATCGTTCTAAGTAGAAGGGAAACGTAGAGTAGGGGAATGCCTCCTTTTGAAAATCGGGTACATTTTACAAGAGAGATATGTACGCAAATGTACTGTTAGGGGTTTTGTGTTACTTAATTTAAACACCCTGAATTGGTCCATTTGCGTGGAAGATTTCTCCTAATTCTGGCCATTGCATTCCTAGCAAATAGAGCCAGGATTGGCATGCTTGGTTTGATAAAGTCTACCATTAATTAAACATTTCCTTAGTCTCCATGCATGTCAGTTGGAGCGCTTGATCCCTGCTCGCCAGGCCTTTGGTCCCACAGCATGCTCGCCGAGCTTGGAGCCTTCTGCAGACTCTTCTGCCCCTGGTGCACCTCATTAGGATGGGCTTCCTAGAGTTTAGTGAGGCTAAACGCTTCCCCGGTGCCTCATCCATTCCGCTGCAACCTATTTGTTTTGTTTCTCATCTCAGGATCAGCTTGCCTGTGCCTTCCAACATGACAATTAGCTAATTTAATAAATCTAATTGAGTCCAATGCGCCGCTGTGAGAGAGCTGGAAGAAGGGCTCTGCCACTGCCTCTGGGTCTTCGTTTCTCCTCCCTTCACCAAATTCACATTTTTATACTACACTCCTCCGAGGAGACGGGCTCATTCCTATTTCTAAAGTGGAAAAAAACCAGATTTCGATTTTTTTTTTTTGAGCCAGCTTTGACTGACTAGTGGTACCTACTTATAAATCTATGATACCTAAGGATTGTCAAAGATGATCTAGAGTTTTTTTTTTGTTTTTTTTTGTTTTTTTTTGGAAGTAGTTTAATGTTTAATTAGTCATGTCACTATGGATCCACTAATGAAGCCCATATATCTGTTATCCATGTTATATTTAACAGTGTGGAAGGCTAGCAGAGAACACACCAGTTCATTAGGATGTAAGGTGACTTTTTTTTTTTTAACCAATTTTAGAATGCTATCGTCTTCAAAATTATATGTATAGAATAGAATGCATGGAGAATGGTGAAGCTCTTCATTAAATAAAAACATATTTGCAGAATAAAATGATGTACACTGGTCATATTGTTGTGTAGATTCTGAACCTACAAAATTTTCTTTGCTCCTCATAGGTTTTCTTCTCATGGATGTTTCTCTCCGTTCTGGTTTGAGTACTAGGAACCCTTGAGTGGCTGATGTTAACAGTAGGAGGAAAAGAGGCTTGGGATAAAACAGGGGCAAAGGAAGAATGTGCAGTGATCAGAGAAGAAAGATACACTTGGATGAGGACAAACATCCAACAAATCCAAAACCACAGAGCTGATGCTGTCCCAAAACTGAAGCTTCCTAATGTCAATGCAATATACACTGAACAAAGCAACACGGATTCACAACAAAGGAAGAGCCAGCTGGGAGGCAGGCACTTAATTTGGGTTTATAAGCTTAAGGGTAGAAAAAAAAAAAAAAGGAAAAAAGAAAAAAATTAGTGTCAGCATTGGAATCATGAATAGGATCCTTAGATATTATTTTAAAGAGCATCTCCCAACCCTCTGTGAACTTCATTTTTATACAGCAGCAATCCGACAGAAAGCTGCAGAGACTGGAAGACTTTGGATGCAGTTAACCTGTCTCTTGGTCTCTTGGATTGCCCACGATCCATTGAAAAGGAAATGTGAAGAACTGACATTAGGAAACAGCCAGCTGGCAGGATGTGTGTCAGAAGGGACGGGGGTCTAAGCTACTGTGAAGTTGCACGATGCTGAGGGACGAGGCGGCGGTTCAGCAGGGAAAGTTGTTTACTGCGCAAGCCTGGTGAGAGCTGACTAAGATCCCTGGAATCCGTGGAAAGGTGGAAGGAAAGAAAGAGCTCACTTCACAGAATCTTCTGCTGACCTTCACAAGAGCACAGTGGATGTCCTCTGTCACGCATACTCACACCCGACCAGTTCTGGCGACCACCATACATAACGGACCTGCAGAAGCCCATGGAAAGGTAGCTCAAAATAAAGCTGGCAAGGTGGATAGGGAATGGATGCTACCGATACTGTACACCATGCTGAAATGTAATTTGCTCCGGCACAGATAATGAGCTGATTAGGAGTCCAGTTAAGGAAAGCTGGGTGACAAATGGGGAAAGACATAGAAGAATTTGGAAGAAGACCAAGGCAGGATACAGAGAAGGTGACTGAATGTAAGAAATCAATAGGGAACAGAAATCAAGCGACTCTGGATATGAGAAGTGAGGTGCTGAGGATGGTTTCCTCTTCAGGGCCTTCAACCACAAATGCAGGGTGTCTATCAGCAAAGGAGGGGAGTGTGGAGGAGCATCAGAATTTGAAGAGAAAAGACCCTGTGCTCAGTTTTGTCTTCACCGAGATACAGCTGGACAGGTTCAGGTGTGTAATTGGACTTCCAGGGAGGTATGAAGGTTGTAAGCGTGTATTTCAGAGGTAGTCTAGGTAGCGATTCTAGCCACTGGCCTAACAGTTTTTGGGAGCTTGCAGAAGACATTAAGGAATACCATGTCAGTAGAATACTGAAGAGTAATTCTGCGCACTGGTTGGAGAGGTTGCACTGAGGAGTCAGTGTCTTGTTGAAGGTGTTGGTCTGGCAGAAGCCACAGCAGCCATGTTAGAGACTGTGAGCATTCACATGAACTCAAGACATGTTAACTGGATTTTAATTCCTTCAGGTTCCAAGACTCCTTTCCAGCGTATGCAGGAACTTACTAACTAAGGGAAAGGTTGTGCTCCTTTTTTAACTTCTTACGTTTTGCCCTGAAAAAGTACGATTTTAATAAAGCATATATAACACCGTGCCTATGAAACAATATTATTTATTCAACCAAAAGTGTTAGAAAACAAAAGAAAAATGTTAATATGTTGTTGACTATCAAATCTGAGCTTAGGATATTAATGTATACCAATTTTTTTGTTGCAAAGTTAAATTAGCTTATTTTAAAGTACAATATTTTAAAAAAACGATTTGAGCTGAATGGTTATTTTTAAGTCAAGGTTACTTAGTTCTTTATTTATTAGAATATATGTACTTACATATGAAAGTACCAAGTGTTAGTCACTTATATTTGATAATTTTTCTAAAGCTCATTTCAACTTTTAATTTTCATATTAGTGTTTATATATAAATATATAATCATATGTACATGTATGTGTATTCAGAGGAATTATTAAGCATAGTACAAATTTTTCTTTTTCAGAATAAAGTTTAATTTGATAATACTAGGTTTAAAGGAATAAAGTAATGTTTAGTTTTCCTTTCATAATGAACTCTTTTATTAAGACTTAAACATTTTGGACTTGAGCCACCTATGACATGATTATTGAACCAGAAGTTTTCATATTTCTTCACTTACAAAAATGAATATTCCTTCCCAATGATTTTCAGATAACAAGGATAAGAAATCAGATTAACACTTAAGACATCAGATAATTATTTTTCAATATTCTTGAATGAGTTAAATAAAGACATGTGAAATGTCTAAGGTATTTATTAGAATAGCAAACTTAGATGTGGAAAATGGTTTTCAGGTATTTCAAAGACCCATAAAATGAAAATCAGAGCCACGAGGAAAGCACAACAGAGGAAAAAGAGAATGCAGGCTGCAAACCGATTTTTCCCTGTACGAAAGTCACAGTACTTGACATCGGTATCAGTTAATAAGCATCAGTGAGATATATACTGCATAATGACTGGATAAGAAGAAGACAGAGTAAGTACTGTGTTCATTTTTCAATTAATAATAATAGGTCTACTTTAAAAAACCTGTTTAGGAAAAAAATAAAATCACTGGGGAACCATAATGCTGTCTAAAATTTATATAGTTTAAGACACATAATTATGAGCTATTTGATAAAATTAAAATATGTACCTATATTTAATTCATTTTAAGCTTATGCATGGATGATATTAAGTCTATTTTCTTTAAACCTTAATATAATGTTATCTAACTTCAGGACATTGGAATTATTGGCTGTATGTTAAGACAACAATATTTCAAACTGTACAAAAATGTTGGTAAGCTTACACTAATTTATATATTATGCTCTTCAAGGACTCTGATAAGACACAGATGAAATATAATTGTAATTAGGAAGATGCTGAGCTACGAGAAAGTAAATGTGGCCATCAAGCATACCTGCTGGCTCCCAGGTAGAGTTGGTACTTAACTTACCTGCATGCTGTGCATATACTATTTGTATTTCCAGAAATCCCCATTAGTCAAGTCACTAGTGGCTAACCAATTAAA